>VZTX01020280.1:392415-471292 GCA_013400915.1 Pardalotus punctatus
GGACACAGCCCGTCCTGGTCACCCCTGAGCCGCAGTGGGGCTGGGGACACCCCAGGAAGGACGTGTTCCACAAAGCACACAACCTGCCCAGGCCCAGCAGCTTCTCCATCCTCTCCCCCAGGTTGTGAGGAGGGGAGCAGAGTGCACGGCAGCGTGGACAGCTGGCAGAGAGCTCGGGCCAGCCCCCCACATCCCTGAGAAACCGCACTCGCACAGGAACACTCGGTTCTGAGCTCGCTGTCTGTAGCTGTCATTACTTAGCAGAGCAAGTGGCCCGAGCCGGGCTTAGCCCACCGTGTTTGCAGGATTCAGGCTGGGTCTCCTTCCCCCCACCACGAGGAACGGGGAAAAGCACACACTCTAGCCTGGGCAGTCCAAAATATTGTCTCTTCTCTAAATGAATGTTTTATCCCGACACTGCAGACCCCAAGGTTCGTAGCGGTCTGACTGCCCAGTTCTAACAGCAAATACACGATGCAAATGTTCAGATTTCTGTTGGAACAGAATAGCCACAGGCAGTGCTTCTGCAATACAGTTTATGCCCATGAGAAGACAAAGTTTTCATTTTAAAGATCTCTCTTCCTTCATCAATTAAATATTTGATCTCCTGGTAAGAAGGAAAAGACTAATTCCTTACTGGAAGAAGCGCACAGATTGCATTAATGGGGTGTTTTTATAATTGTATGGACTGTTTGGACAACCCAAAAAGGCAAAGTTTCCATCCAGTGCCTGTAAGAACAGATTTATTTTGTCATTTTCAACGATCCATCAGGAAATTCAACGTTTTTCCTACTGTTTTTGTTTCACTTTATGCACTTGCTATGGAAACCAGTAAATACAAACCATTTCTGCATCCCCCCCTATGTTTGATTGTATTTGGATTTCAGTCTGTTTTAACCAAGGCATTTTCCCCCAGTACCTTACTCCCTCAGTAGCAGTTCTAGTTGGAAAGAGAGAAGGTGAGTGGTCCCTTCATAACAATCTGTACAGGTGCCACTTTTTATCTACTGCCCTTTGATAAGAAAGCCAAGATTCCCCACTCAGCTGATTAAAACTGAGTGATTGCATAAGATTATTATAATCTCATTTAGTGCTCAAAGAAAATGGTTACCTACTGCATCATAGTGGCTAAGAAGAAAAAAAAAAATGGTGTTGAGCCTTGGTGAATTGTCAGCTTTCCCATATTTAGTTCATCATTAAGTTACACAAGGAGGTGTCTCTGCTGTCATGGGTTTCCACCACCAAGTGGAAACATTTTCTGCTGTCTACAGTTGATGCTACAATTTGGTAAAGATAAAAGATGAGTTAAGATCACTTCAGTACTGCCAAGACAGCTGTGGGCAGCCCATCCTATACAACACTGCTTTTAGAAGACCATAAAAATTTAAAAACAATAAAAAAGCACTGCTAGCATTTTCTAAAGACACCTTATTATAATTTTCTCGTGATCAGGTTCTCCCACAGAAGTCACTGGGAAGTGGCACAGTGCACAATACGAGACAAAAACAGCAAAGCCATGGGGATTCAGCCCCTGCACAGCAATGAGAGTTGTCACTGTCCTTCTGCATGCCCAGGGTGCCACCTGCACCTTCTGGTAGTATCTGGGCCATATTTCTGGTTTCAAAATGAAAGTGCAATTCTTTTGCTCAGAAACTCTTTCCATTTCCAGACACAAAGGCAGAAAGGTACATTTCCCCTCCTTTCCTTTCCTCCAGAGTGATGCAATGCACCGTGCAGCTCTCCCGCCCTGTCTCTCCCCAGCAGTCCCTGTCTGGTTTTGTGCCCTGCTGTGCCCCGGTGCAAGAGCCAAGGGAGGAGGTGTCAGGATCACTCACAGAGTGTGACATCACCCTCACACTGCTCGTCTGCAGCCTGCTGCACAGGTCATGCTGGGACGCGCTCCATTTCCCTCAAATTTACCCCTACCTCACACCCGACACAAATATACATTCTTGGCATATATGGGTGGCCACATAAAAGTAAGTCCTGGCCATCAGTTTATCTGGGGTTCTCTATTTCCCAAAAGTGCCCGAGATTCCCCATGTTTAACACGCTAACTTCCACAAGGTTTGGAAAGTGAAAACTGATGATGTGATAGGATTATTGTTCAGGCTGTATGCAGTTTGTAGCAATTTGAAAACTGTAGTTTTGAACCAGAGTCTCTGCAAGAGGCAGAAAGCAGGAGAACTATTGGTTTCTGTTTTCTGTCACATTAAGATATCAGAATAGCTGGAGAGGAAGGAGGAGTGGCCTTATCCCATCCAGCTCAAGCTCTGCAGGCAGCGAGAACAGACTTTAGTGAGAACAAATATTTTGTGGTCACATCAAATGTAAAAATGCCATAGCTCTCTGTACAGAGCCTGAAATATTTCTATGTTGTTCTTCATATATTACTGGAGATGTTTGCCTAACAAAAATCTCTCTTTAAATCCCACGGTCAAAAAGTGATGCTCTTCAAGAGAACACGACTTTCCTTTGACCTGGACATCACAGTACAGCCCAGACATTTAAATTCCGGATTCTTACCACAGAATCACCTAGCACTAGCGCTGAGGTGGCACCTTTGTTTTTTGTTAGACTGTAGCCCATCTCAAAGGAGAACAAAAATATGTAATTCCTGATTAATCTGGAGATGCTAAAGAGTTTTTAAGTGTCTGGTTAATAGACGCAGAAATGGAATCTGTAAAGGAATAGCTATAAAACTTCAGTGTGCAACTAATAGGAGTTAACTTCCATACACTGATCTAAGATCTCTCCTGCAGTGGCCCAAGGCATCTTTCCAAGAAGAATGATATTACAAAACAAAGGGTTGTGATTTTTCTTTTCCTTATAAAAGTTAATATTTATTACCAGGCTTTTGCAGACAAAGTGCTCTTTCTTTAGCTGTCTTCTTGCTTAAAAATAAAATAACAATGTGTTGATATCTTGAGGCGATATAAATAAATCCATTCATTATCTAGTACCAATTTCCAAAACTTCAACTGACTCACAGCAAGAAGGCTGGGATGCACCTGGAA
The DNA here is from genome assembly GCA_013400915.1 of Pardalotus punctatus. Classification (NCBI taxonomy): domain Eukaryota; kingdom Metazoa; phylum Chordata; class Aves; order Passeriformes; family Pardalotidae; genus Pardalotus; species Pardalotus punctatus. The sequence goes on from VZTX01020280.1 coordinate 395,433, forward strand.
AGGCTCAATCTAAGGCAGGTGTGACTGCAGGACCACTGAGATCTCCAGACTGCAGAGCTTCTTTACCATGTGGGCAGCTAAGCATCCTTTATAGAAGCACTTACAGGCACAGCCTGCACTGTCCTCAGGACATCTCAAAAAGTGACAGAAAACCACGGGGTTTTCTTGCAGTCCAATGTCTGAATCTTCTTCATTAGAGGAGAAATGGGGACCATTTTCTCTCCATATTTTCTAGAGTAGTTAAAAAAGCTGGGATTTTTTTATTCTTTATATTTTAAGTGTCAAATTCTAAGTAAAAAGCATTTTTTGTATCTTCTGTTAGAGCCTGAGATGTGTTCTTCTAGTACACAATTTTTTTTATTTTTTCTGGCTGCGGTACTGACAGCTATGCAAATAATGCCAAAACTTCTCAAGTTTCAAAGTTACGGTTTTGCAATCAGGTGCAAAAGTTGTCCCGGAGAAACGTTTAAACACTGAGGCTACAAAACGATGCTTTGTTTTTTTTCATTGTCCACAGATTTAAAGAGCACAGTCATCTTTTTGCTCTGTAGAGTGCTGAACCACTCCGAGAGGCAATGAACCTTTAACTGCTCTTGTGTTCCAAACAACCACCCGAGTGTAACATCACTCCATTTGCATGGAAGTGATCCCAAACTTCAAACCCTCTTCTTGTCATCTGCTTCGTTAAACTGACACCGAGAGGAACTGTTTAGAGTTTTAAAACATTTCACGAGTAGAAGCTGGTAAACGAACCATGCTTTTCTACTGTGTAAAAATCTCTTTTTAAAAAGAGCAAAGTTCTGAAGAATTAGCTAAATTATTTAATCTCCTACAGTTACTGACATTACCCTTTACTAAAATGAATCGTTTAGCCTCGAGCAATGCTGATATTGGGGAGCTATCGTTAACTAAAGAAAAATTGCACTCTGGGCAATCTCCAACTCTACTGATAAGAGGAAGAAGAAAGCATTCGGGCACTGTAATAAAAGGAGAGAAAGCTTTAAAATCTGACGCTGGTCCCCTGCAGGCTGTGCTGTGTCCTGCTGACATCCCCCAGGCAGCAGGAGCAGCTCAGGTCCAAAGCCCCGGGCAGCACTTGCCACATCTGGGCTTCCACCAGCCCAAACCACCCCTGCAGCCACCAAGGGGTCACCTGAGGTTCCAGGTTTACTAGTGGGAGGTAATCACACTGCACTGTATTTATCTTGCACAGTGTTTTAGCTCCGTTTTACTTCATCTGTTTAATTTCCATCTGAATAATAGTTTCACAACTCAATCACAGCCCAGATTAATTTAATTAAAAAGTGAAAGCATCATGCTGTGTATCAAGAGCACGTTGCCACCAAGATGCTTATCTTTCAAGCCAACTCTTTAAAACAAAATCTATCACCCCTGGAAATAAAAATACAAAGTAAAAAAGAATCACTTATCCTCATTTGCTCAGATACCACATGAACAAATGATGCAACACAATGATCTCGTACTTTCTCAAACCAAATACTGAAAGTCTTTTTAAGGCCTGCTTGGTAAAGCTGCAAGAATATTATTGATAGAAAAGAAACTCAAGAGAAACCTGTTCAGCGGATGTCTCAGAGTTCGCTTCTGTTTTCTTACGCCCCTTTTGGCAGAAGGGAATCAGCAGGGAACACGCATCACCTTAATTAGGTCTGTTCCTAAATCTACAAAGGTGACTGGCATGTTTTTCAAAGACAGCCGCTTTAAATACATAAAGTAGTGTATAGCTGGGGAAAAAAAGGAAGAGGAGAAAACCTCATGCCCTTGTGAGGAATTTTGACAGGTGTATGTATCTCAAATAATGATGGAGACTAGAAATGATGGTTTGAGCTAGAGTTCACTCACAGCATTGCCTGGCCGACTGCGCAGATGTGTTTGACCGTACAACTGATCAGAGAGCTGGTGCAGAAATCCCAGCACAAAAGGAGGTCATGGTGTTTATTCTGACTCGCACAGGAGAATTTTCATGATGATTTTATGACTTCATTGACAGATCTGTAATTACCTTCCAAAAGATGTCATGAAAGTAATGAATCAAAGGGAAGAGACGTTGTTGAAAGCGTCTCAGAAAAACATCTGAGGCTCAGGTAACTAGGTCAGGCAAGCTGTGTGGGTTGTGCTCCCCACAGTCCTAAACACTTAAGGACTAGTACTGCCAAAATTTAGCTAAGGAACATTTTTTCCTAATATGATAGAGGATAAGACTTCATTATTAGGGGAAAATAGATCTTGTTTTAGGGTTAAAGACAAATAAATACCTCTACTCAACCTGGTGGTAGCAGTTAGAAGCCATTCCTTTTGAAGTGTCAATTAACATTCTCTTATATCAATAATATCTCTCCAGATTAGAAAATAAAGGAGCTGTGTCCCTTTGTCTCAATATCAGCCTCTTTATTCCTATAGGAGCCAAGATGTCCATTGAGATGTAGAAAAATCTTCTGACTTAGAACACAGGGGCAACAACACACTGCTCTATTTCCCTTTCCCTTTGCCCCCAAATCCTGCTGGAACAACTGAAATTAAAAAGCTCTCAGTCTCCTATAAAGCATGTTGGCCACAGCAATGGAAAACAAACATCACTGCACTTAAATAAAATGAAAATGCTTTGTTTGCAGCATTACCAGACAATCATTACATTAAAATCATTAAATTTGAAGCTTTTGTTATATATAGCTCTGTGTTCAGAAAGAAAAATTAAAAACAAAAAAAGCAGAGCTCTTTTTTTTTGGCACAGAACAAATAAAAATGGATTTCTGTATGGACTGGTGAAAGTTCTGTTATTTTTCAGCCCCCTTTTTTTGCCAAAAATTTCACTCCAATCCTTCTCTAAGAGGTTCCCTACTAAGAGGTCCGCTGCCATTCAATCTGCATGAAACTTTAAATGCATCACTAATTGAGACAAACTTTCAAGTGATGGATTACAAATTAATTTGCACTTTTCTATGATAATTTTATATTAATTAAATGCATCATCTTAATTAAGTCAAAACTAAATTAGGTCTTAGAAGGAAAAGTTAAAATTAATTACTTTGTGGCATGTTTCATAAAATACATCAAGGAACTCTGGACTGAACTTTACCCATATTACATCACATTATACTGTTAAAAAAGATGAAAAAAATATCTGGTAAGAAGTAGGAGGTTTGAAAAAAAGAAGGCACGGTAAAGTTCATGGGACAAAAAGAGTTCGAGCTTAATTCATGTTTGACACATACATGGTTATTTGCTCAATGAAGCTCCAGTAAGAAACTTATTAGCTTAGGTAGGCTTAGATAAAGGGTCAAGGAGATTAAATCCAAAGCCTCCCTGCTTTCTTCCAAGACACCTCTCTTACTAAGTCCAGTTGTTTTCTGCTCGTTAGTCCAAAACACAGAAAACTCTTCAGGTATTTGCCATCCCACAAAACTAAGAAATATCCATTGTGGATTGTTCCATGGAAGAAAATGCCATGGGGAAAGAGGAAGAAAAGTAATCAGAAAAAGACTGAACCAATATCAATATCAATATCAGGCATGAGAGTATCATATCAAGAGAAGAGAGAAAAAAAGGAGTGCTACTAAATATTTGAAAGACAACGGATTCCCACGGGGCCTGGAGGTTGCAGTTCAGGTGCAGGACTGAATTTTACCAACACCACTTTCTCATCCAGCACTGAACAGGGAGCTCCACTGGCAGCACCACAACCTTCATCCTGCACTGTCAGTGTGACTTGTCCAGGTCCTACTGCCTTTGGTGATTGCTGCTTTAGGTCTAATATTGATTTCACAACACTTTTATCTCATTTAACACAAATAAATGCTCCTCCAAAATGTCACAAAGCAAATCTCATTTCAAAGGTGATTCTTTGTTTGAGAAGTTTGAGAATTCTTGTCCCTCAACATTTTTAAACGTCTTACAGGTTTGAGTCTCAAATTTCAAGTTTTGCATTGGAGTTGATATCATGCCATTCTCAGTGGACACCTTTAAATTTCTTTCAAAGACCGGAAGCAAATTCAGAGATCCCCTTCCCAGTTTACAGTGGAGTATATCAGAGGAAAATCTGCTGAAGTGAATGGAGTTGCTGTAGTCAGCTTCAAAGGGAAATCAGGGAGAATGGCAGACAGAATTTCAGCTGACTTCACCTTCAGAACAAACAACATAATCCAGCCTCAATCGAGAGCATTTTCCAATGCAAGATTCATAAAGTTCAGGACATAAACATTTCAGACAATACTCAGTGTACTTATACAGCCTAATTTACTTCCTAATCTTCCAATTACTGGAGTTCTGCAGGTTATTAAAAAGCAAAAAAAAAGAAAAAAATCAAACCCCAAAACACCATGACTCCCACAGAACTGAAAATGAAAGATGATTTCAAAAAGAGCTGAAATACATCAAGACTCGCCAAAAATCACAATGTGTGATAGAAAAGGACAGGGCACAGGACCCATGGGGCAGCTTTTCATCTCTGCCTTCCTCCACCAGTGATGAGCAAACAGCGTCACCTTCACGTCTTGACAGCAGTTACCGAGCTAAATTAATTAAATGCTAAATCCTGGATTCTCTTTGGCCAATGGCACAGGAAAACTGCTGACCCTCCTGGCATAGTGCACTACAGGGGGGGCAGGAATGAAGACAGGAATTATTCATTCTCAGAGCTTCAGAGAAAGAAAAGGCAAGGCAGGCCCCAGGTCCCTGCCCAGCCCTGCTGGCTGTGGACACTTGGTTTAAATGTAGATTAGTTATATTACAATTTCTATTCCTCTCCCAGCAGATGCATATGCATTTGCCCTGTGTGACCAGAGGAAGATGAGACCATCCTATTGCAAACTAATCTGGTGCTGCGTACACACTTCTGCAGAGGAAAATAAATCACTGAAGTGTGACTTCTGTGTAATATAGATGTGTTGTTCCCCTTAAAGAACAGAAGTACAAACACTTCACAGCCTGGGTGATCGAATGATACCCTTGAAAAAGAAAACTGCAGCAGAGGATATCCAACAGAACTAAGTATGCTGAATGTTAAGTGCTGTTCCATCTAAATACAGGTAAAAGAAGAGTTGCTTGGCAGCAAAAAGAATATTTTAAAAAGGAAAACAAGATATCTTCCACAATTTTTAGCAACATATTTTCTCACTTTTTATGACAAAGGATTTTTCAGAAGCTCAGACATCAGTTTTTCTGATATATTTCCTGTCTGTCACAGACACCTTTTCTATTTGACAGTGTAAAACTGATTACAAATGATGGACCTCTGACATCTATATATCTGTTGTAAAGCAAAACAGGCAACCTCTCATATGTGTATTGCAAATATTGCTATTATAATTCCTTACACATTAATACAGGCAGGGATACATGTGAAGTTAACAATAAAAAAAGATATCATCCCTATAAGTAAGGTGAGCATTGCTGACAAATCACATGTTGTTCCAAGAATACAAAAAGGCTTCAAATCAATATTCATAAAAATCCCTCCTTTGCCTCTTTAAAATATACCTTTAAATAATCCAGACACAGAGCCTGGAAATAAATTCAATCTTCTTCCAGTCAGACAAATGGCAAACTTGAATTACTTTGTTCTTCATCTTCCCACCCATCTACTTAATTTTGGTTTTCCTTTGTATCTTACAAAATCCTAACCTATTTCTACTGAGCTTTCATCCAAACTGAAGATAAGCACTTTTTTGGGCTGATTCGTTGCTTAAGCTGATGATAAGCTGAAAAGCACAATTAGAATGCAATCAGGTCTGGAAACAATATATGGTGATCAGAGGATTAAAAAACTAAACTCTCCCAGTTTATCCAAAAGACAGTTAAGGGTTGGGCTGATCACCATTTGCATTTTTCTGAGCAAGATGTTTATCTTAGCAGCTCTGGCACAGAGGGGCACGATTTTTGTATTTCCTGAATCCTGAAAGGCGTGTAGCTCTTAAAATACACTCATTGGCTAAAAGGCTGGGGTGCCTAAAATCAGCTGTAAGCGTAGAAAGGAGCAACTTTGAAATTGTCAGCTGGAGGTCAAAGCAGTTTGATTAAGGAGTGCAATTATTATTTCCTCTTATCCTGCAAACGACAGGATTTACCAGAGCGTTTTGTCATCAACACATGTACTACAAACAATAGGAAATGGATCTATCTATCCATCACTGATAAACAGATGTAGTGGAGATATATTCTGTCTTGCTCGTAATTACAATGCTCAGAACATCTTCCCCTTTCGCACATGCCATTATTCCATTTGCCTCTCTGAATTCTGTGCTTTGCTTGGAAATTAAATCAGGTCTTGAATTTGAAACCAGGACAATATTGAATCCCAAATCTATCAAAAAGTGCTGTCTCCTTAACTGAGCAAAAATTTCCATTTTCCCCTCAAACTATTAATATTAAGATACAATCACAAGAAAGAAAAAAAAAAAAAAAGAGCTGAGCTGAGCTTTAGAATATATCTCTTCCCTGAATAAGTGACAAAAAGTTAAAAGCAGTAATTTAGGAAACTTAAATGTGACAGTGTGTGATAGATGTGAGTTGGCAAGGCAAGAAAATGAGAAACATTAAAATCATATATTAGAATAGATCAAGCCCTACACACCAGTTTATGTCAGCAAATTTCTTTTGATATGTCAAGTCCCTATAGGGCTAGGATTCAAGTATACTTTGAAGATGTATTTTAAAAGGAATATGTTTATGTTTAGAGACTTAATAAGATCATATGTGTATGGAAGGCAAAGAAAAATAAAACTGAATGCAGTATTGTTAAGTTCACTGCAAGGTTTCGCACTGCGTGGCATTTCTGTTTTTTCATGTTCTTCAGAACATTTCAGATTCTTTTACTGATATAGTCTTCTGCTTTCCCAGGTACCAAACAGAGTGCTGTAAAAGGCCATACGGGATTTTATCCCCAGCCATTGCCTATCAAAAATTACACCAAGTCAGTGAATTGCAGCTTGGTCAAAGGACATCAAGCAAATTGAATTCAGGCATGCACCAGCTCCCCCAGGATGCTGTCAAAGGCTGTCTCACTACTAGCAGGGGAACAAAAGCCATGTTCTGGTCAACACTGAGCCAGACATTTGCAGCTGGGCTGAATCCTTCTCCCCAGCCACAATCCATAATATCATTGAACAGAAGGTCACTGAGTTATAAATAAATAGATTTGTACGTTGAATCCTTGCCACCACTCCATTTGAAATACCACAGTGTGGAGCAGCAATTAGATGTAATAGCAATGATTCTGCATCTGAGCTGCTCTCATTACAATCAGAACAAGGACTGTGTGCAGATTTCATACATCAACCCCACTGTGGAGGTGCCTCTTGGCGTGCAGACCAAACGAGAGGAGGGACAGCTCATGAGCAGAAACTCGGCAGCCCCAAGTCAGAAAAGGAAAAGGAGAGTGAAGTGATGTCAGCCATGTGCAGCTGAGCTCCTCCAGCAGCACCAGGGCATGGACACAACCCCTGTTCCAGCCAAAAAGAGATGCCTCCACCAGCAGAAAGAGGCTCCAGAATCGGAGTCTGCTCTGTACAAATGCTATTTACAGCACCAGTGGTGCCTAGCAGTGCTACTGTAAATGCCTCCAAGGTGTGGGATGAGATGCAGACAAACAGGGAAGCAAAATATGGCAACAGAGATGATCATTCCCCTAACACAGCGCAGGAGGCTGGCAGCTGCAGCCAGAGAACTCATTTTATTGACCACTAGCGAGCTGCCTGTGTTTTGGATCATCCTGAAGGGTATTTGGCACCCCAGGAACCAGTAAAGCCCTGGGCCAGCCCCTCGTGCAGCCCCGGTGTGGTGCCTGTGGTCCAAGGGGTGCAGGTGCTCCCAGATGGAGCAGGGCTGTGTCTCCATGGCACACGGCAGCACCAGCAGTGATTTTACACAGCACTGCAGCCTTTGGCATCATTAGCTGTGCAACATAAGCAGGTGTGATTCCATGTTTGCATTCTCAGAGAGATTATTGCATTCCCTCTCTTTCCCTTTAAACGAAGGGCTCGATTTCCCTGTTGGCACTGCACGAATAAAGCTCCTGCTGGTGCACAAGAAGGTTTATGGTTTACATGGACATGCAGAAAATCAGCACTGGTGGGAAATGGCTTTCTTCCTCCTGACTGTGAATGGATCCACATAAAGCCTTTCAAAAGACTGATGTTCGATAGCAATAGAGAAAGGCACAAATGCTTAAATGGTTCTGAATCAAAGGTGAGCCAAAGGTAAATAGCATCTAGAATGACAGGGTGGACCATCCACTCCCTCGGCAGCCGCCCCGACCCAGCTGCGTCTCCAAAACCATCAACACAAGTGCCTGTGGACTCTGCCAGGAAGCCAGATGCCATTTTCTGGAAAACTGTGTTCTATAGCTTGGCATCTGGTGATTGTGATGTCCAGCCAGAAACTGTGAGGGGAGGAAAATATATTTTCTTCAGTAAACATTACTTAGGTGAACAACAAGCAACTGATCACCCCCATTTAAAAATGTCACTCTAAAGAAAGAAACATAAAAAGGCAGGAGGAAAGAAAAACCAAAACACCAACCAACCCACAGAGACTTTATTAACACACACACACAAAAAGAAATATTTCCCTGCATGAAGAATATGATAAACTCAAGCTTTCATTTATGAGCTCTCATAAATGATACATTTTTAGGAAGGTTTTTCTCAAGCATCTGTAGAATTTGTTCAGTTCTTTGTTTCCATCCAAATAGTCTATTGGCAATAGGGGGGAAGGTTATGAGACAGTTCTGCTTACCACTTTCATGGGCCATCACCTCCCCCTGCCAGCCCCTCCCCAGCTTTGATCTAAAAATGTTGCAATCAGCAGACCACTAGGACGCCTTCCAAACTCCACAGTTGGATAACAACCAGCCCTCTCTCATCTGCTGCATGTTGAAATCTCACACAATTCAGGAGACCAGGATTTTTCTGCGGTGTGGCTGGAAATCAGACAATTCCATGCAAAAAGCCAAAGGGGGGATTCTCTCCTGCAAGAGTTTCTCTGACTGAAAAATTAGGCTGTTTCCAAGTCTGAAAGCAAAGCTACAGTTACTGATAATCCTTTACTGCAAATGGAGTGTCCCTCGGTGTATTCTACCACCACAGGCTCACAACAAGCCTTCATCCATCACGGATAAATGATAAAAATTAGATGATCATAAAATTTTTCTACCAACTCCATCATCAGTGAATCTCAGATTTGCTTATAATAACTTTCAACTGCAACCTTAATATTCAAACTTTGGTTAAAAAATAAATCTTACTACACTCTCTCTGGGAATACACTCCCTGCAAAGCAGTAAAAACCTTGAACAACTAACAGGTATTTTCTCATGTTTAATCAATAAGAGTTTCTGTGAATTTTAAGAGCAAAACCATAGCTTTGGCATCAGCACTGTGCAACATCAAAACCTGCTTTGTCTCAGGAGCAGACTGTCAACTGGGCTGTGAATCAGTGCCATAATTTTATTTCCAGAGTTGGTCTAGCTAGTGGAAAAGCAGCCCAAGCCAGTTCTGCTTCTGATGCACGTTGCTCTCAGGTCACCTTGGTCTAATGAAGCATCTGCCTCGAGGAGGAGCCCAGGGTCAGGGCTCTGCCCCCCTGGGAGGAAGGACAGTGGATTCTGCTCCAAATCCCCAGCCCTGGAGAGCAAATGGCTGCTCTGCCTCTTACCCCACTGTGCCACAAGGTTTCTCAACATCAGAATGTAAATCGTCTTTCCTCTTTTCTGTCCTACGTGACATTTTACATTTACGTTCAAAGCATTATGGAAAATCTTGTTGGTCTCTTCAGGCTTTGAATCGAGCAAGGACATTTCCAGCTATAAATATTTCTGTCTAAAATATTTTAAATAAAAGCACAAGATCAGTAAGACTAGCCCTTCATAAATTTATTAGAGGGGAATATGAACCATGCTCTTAATTTGAAAAAAAATCTGTGGAAATTCTTTTCTGATCTTTCAGCATTTTCTGCATAGTTTGCTGCACTTGTATTCAGAGAGAAATCAGTGAAGCACCTATGGAAAATATGAAATATTTAGAAGACACAGATATCCTTTAAACTGGGACTGTAGCTTGTGTCATTTCTCATACAGCCAGAGCCAAACTGCATTCTGTGAAACTGTCAAAATTGTTAAAACTTATCAAAACTTATCAGACTGCACAAATAGTGTATTTCTATACCTAGGGTTTCACAAAATATTCAGGAACATCAGCTAGCACCACATTAGAGCCTTTTATACACACAGAACTTACAGAACAACAAATGCCACCAAACATTTAAGCCAGCATACCAGATATGCAAAACAGTGACAGTGTGAAGCCTAACTCAGGATACCAAATTTAACTCAAAGCCCTCTTACTGCTCTGTTATTGAGAAATAAAGTTGAATTTCAACATTCATCTCACTCCAAGTGTAAAAGTTCTAGCTCTGTCATTTGTAATGAAGTCGCCTAACAAGGGATAAAAGATTATTGGCAGGAAAAGACAACTGCAGTGCATTAAAAGCAGATTAAGGTTGTAAGAAAAAGCGGTGGCAGGAAGGAAATTCACAGTTGAGGGGAAAAGGCTCCATATGTCTTCTACCACCAAGATACAATTGGGGGCACCGAGGAAGTCATTAAGGAGAGACCCCATCGTGTGCTGAATTACGAGACATATGGCAAGTTTTCCCTAAACTGTGGATTTTCTTGATTATCTACCATCAGCATACAATTCTAATGCTTTTCAAAAACCAGTTTTTAGAGAGTGAAAACAACAACCTACAGCTCCACTAGAAGCAGTTTGCTTGTGCAAGGAACATTTTATTGTCTGCCTGCAGACAAACTGAGTGTGGGGAGACTCCACAATATCCATGGAACTCGTGTGGTAGCAGAGTTCAGGCCACACCGCCAGGAAATGAAAGAGCAGTGACAAATTCTGCTCTAGTCCATGCTTCAGGTCTAATTTAGCTGCAACTTCCATGTTTTAAGGAGGTTGTGGAGATAAAAATCCGTGAAGGTGAAATTATCATCACCCATCGGGGAGTGGCTGGTGACACACCCTAAATTGTAAGGGAGCCAAAGTTTACCGTAACTCCTGTATTGGTCACCTAAAGCCCTGAGAACTCTCTGGGAAGTGCTGGAAACATCCACTGCCCTCAAATGCTAACACAATCATTAAAAAAAAAAACAAAACAGTGTTTCACACAATGATTGTGCTGCATATCGCAGTAAGAGCCCATGGTGAGGATACCTGGCATGGTGATGGCCCACCCAGGGCAAATGAGCTGGCTAGCAACACTTCATAAAATCAGAATTCATGGCTGAATTTATGAAAGTGGCCAGGACAATTGCCCATAAATACAGTGCACTACGCATTAACATATCTTTCATAGTATGAGTCCCTTTTACAGCATTATTTTCTACTCATTTTGGCAAAATCTAGTTTCATATATTCCACTAATATTGCATTAATAATCTTTTAGCACCATTTTAATTTTGAAGCAAATTAACATAATGAACTACACTTGAAAACTATTCACAATTTCATTAAGATATTTATTTCAATTTGGTAATTGAATTCCTAATAAGTCTACAAAAAATCTATTAGAAAAAAAGGTCGTATTTCCTGGCATGTCTTCCTTACTGCAAATAATCTTAGTGAAGCCAAAGGTTCACCCTAAGAAGGACTGTGAGTCACTGGAATCTGGCCTGGGGATGAAAAACAATCTTGTAGACTGTAAACCAGGAATAATTTGTGGCACAGGAGCCTTCAAATATTGGTGAGGCCTCCCACATGGCATGTCAGACCTCCCTAAGGCAATCACACCACCAGAATAACTTCCAGCCCCTCAACACAGAGGCTGAAATGCTGATTTAACTTTTTTTTTTGCTGTATGACTAATGCCAAGTTGGCTCCTAGAGAGGCACTGCTGATCCAAGCAGAATTATCATGTTTTAACTGAATTTGAGCTAAACTTCTCCCATGCCTTTGAAAAGCTCTCTCTGTGTGAGATTTTCCTCTTTCAGGTGTGTGTGTGAAGCTGGGGCATGGTCAGAGTCCAGCACTCCCTGACCAGGTTCTTTTAAGCTATTCCACACATGGAAGGTGAAATACTCAATATCAACTCTACCCACTTGAAAACGTTTGATCTTACACAGGACTTGGGTTGAAGCCAGTTCAAAACCCTCCAAAATCCTTGTTAAATGCTGAGGTTTTTCACTCTTTGTTGGCCTGAACCCTTACTCACTCTGCCCACACTGCTCTGGCCAGCTCAGGGAGGAAAAGTTTACACCGACATGAGAAGTTGGTAGAAAAATTTTGTCATCATTTCTTTTAGAAGTCAAAAGTGGCCCGAAAACCCTTTCATGAAAACCTTTCTTTTCATGTAATCATATATGCACACCTTAATTTAGAAATGTCAAGTGTATTACGATTTTTTTCATGGTTTTGCTGACTACACCTTAGAGATCTCAAATCTAGGAAACAAAAATTTTCTTATACTTTATCAGGTTTTAAAGTAGCATAAAGTAGCTTGCAAAGTGACTCTATGCCATCTCATTTTAAAAAGCTTATTGGGGAAAAAAAAAACCACAAAACAAACAAAACCAAAAAAATCAAAACAACAAAATAATATAAAACCACAGATTCTGATTTTTTAATTTCACTGAAAAATATCTCCCTCTCAAATGGAGTCACAAGATTCCATTTTTAGTTACTGATATCTCACAGTCCTACCTGTTCTTTAAATGTAACTATTTTCAAGGATAAATACAATGAAACATAAATTTTATAAAGAAAACGGAACTAAAAACTTTGCAAATAGCTCTTGGGTCTTCAATATTATGAGGGAACAAAAGAGATCAACACCTCCCCCTTCTCTCTCCCTGGGAACGCACACGTCTGTTCCGCGATAAGCCTGAATAAGAATTTCTCTTCTGAAACCCCTGTAACTTTGTGGCAGTTTTGCCTTGGATTCACACATTTGGGAAGTCATCAGACTCCTGCAAACACCGCATGTAATTAGGAGGATTTAAAGGGGCTTAAACTCCACACCCACAGGATCCTTCTGAGTCTGCTCATGTACAGAACAATTCAGGTATCAGTCACATCACGAATCCTCTGACGGCGGCTGGACTCCATTATAAAAGGAAATTTTGTGGGAATGTAAGACTAAAAGAAAGTTTTTGTGTATGTGTCCCCCAAAACATTATGAAAAAGAAGAAATGAACTTTTCAAGTCAGGATGAGATTGATGATAATTGCCCAGAAGGTATCTGTAAGCAACACTGGCCAAGAGGGGAAATTAAGAAAACCACAAGCCTGTGTTTATGGTAATTCCTTCTCTAAATGTAATGCCTTAATGAAGCATTAATTTGTCATATAAATGACATTCTCATGACAACCTTTCACTGAGGACTTGAATTCTAACCAAAATGCGTGGTCACTTTTTGTTGTTTCTTTCTTTATCTCATTTGAAGGCTCACTTTCTTCAACTCAGCAGTAAGACTCCCAAGGGCTTTTTCTCCCTCTTTCAGTTTCAACTATGCTGGTGTACAAAAAAGAAAAAAACTATATTTCTTAATATATCTTGAAGCCCATATCTTAGGTAATAAAATAATGATAATTGATAACAACATAATCAAAGTAAAATCCTAATATTAAAAGGCAGTTTCTATAAACAAACATTTCCTCAGTTTCTTTAAGAACCTGATGATACAGAAAGTTGGGGGGCTGTTGAGTTGTTGTTTTTTTTTAATATGAGAAGCACTGAAGGACTCAAAAATTTGTGGAACAGAATGAAATAATTTGATATTCATCTCACTGCTTTCAGTACCCATCTCACAAGGTCATGATAGAAACCAGCAACTCCAATCCAATGAGATACAGAAATTTGTCTCCTGAGCCCAATCAAGGATCTGAAAAGCAACTTCAAAGATATTCTTCGGCTGAAGACCCTTCCTTACTTTATTAAAAGGAAGAGAAAAAAAATTTCAAACTTTTCAGTTTGAATGGAAATAGGGGGAAAACAAGGCAGAGGTTAAATGAACTAGTACAATACTCTTTTCTATGACAAGTTTAGGTCCAGTCCTCAGTTTGGGCCAAAAAAAAAAAAAAAAAAAATTAACAGTTTCTAAGCCACTAATTAATAACGGATTGAACTTGTAAGGGTATTTTTGGTGAAATGAAGCACTGTTAAAAATCCTGATACTGTTTGAATATTATCAACAGGTGAAAAGAGATAATGTTTTGTCTACCAATGACACAAATAACCTCAGATATCTCCTTTTTTACCCCTTTTCTAAGCACCGAAAGAAGAACAGTGAAACTCTTGAGCGACACTATCCAAGCCAGACCTACAGAATGTGCAAGTTCAACTCAATAATAAGAGCAGCTGTTTTCAAGGTGAAGTTCCTGAAGGATAACAAACCTAAAAAGAGGTCAGAAACTGCAGGTAGAGCTGCCACAAAATTTACTGTAAGCTTTCTCTCTAACATTGTATAAGTTAATTATAGTTTTCTTTGCATATTTATGTAAGGATACTGTACCACAGAAATAAAGCAACAACTATGCCTTTGAAAAAAAACCAAACCAAAACAACCAAACAACTCACCAGTTTACCTTCAGGTAATGAAATATCTGGACTGGAGGAGGGGAGCCCAGCTATTTACACTTCCATTAGACTGAATAAATCAGAAAAGGAGATCTTGCCTGCTATTGAATTTCCCCAAGTCTTCAGTGCTCTTTCTCCTGACCTTTCCTTAAGCTCACCTGACTTCACAACAACCTTGTGCTGAAATTAATATCTAGTACCAAATCTCTAAAAAAGTGTAAAAAGATAAAAGCAGCCATTTCTCTGAAAAGCTGGGACAAGAGTTCACAGGGAGCAGGAGACAAATAAGCTCCTGCTCAGACGAGGTGCTCGTGATTATCATCAGACAATGGCAGCAGCCTCTCCTGATAAGCCACACCTGAATGCAGCCTTATCTCTTTGCAAGTATAATCTCTTCCAAAACCTTTTTCCCACAGACATAAAGCTGGCAAGTGTCTCTCATTGTTGGATAGCAGCAGTAATAGATGCCCACACACAGAGATCCACAAGTTAAATTTTGATACTTGGGTATTTTTTCCACTAGGGCTTTCCCAAAGCATGGGAAAATCACATTTTGCTCTTGAATAAATATGGCAGGATGGAATTGGAGTGGAAAACTAAGAGAGAAAGGGACAGAGGGAGAGCTGGGGTAGTCAAAATGATGCAAAAATTTCATGTCTTGAATAAACACATTTCACTCATTGTTTGGTGTTATCCCAGTCTTGGAAAAAAAATTTTCAAATTTTTTAATCACTAATATTTTATGGAGAGGAGTATCCATTTCCATGATCTCATCCCTAGACTTCATCCAGCAATAAAACACTTCCTCTTAAAATTGGAATCAAATTGCTGCTATTGAAAACTGCAAACCCACCTTTGTACCCAATATTCAATAACTATAGGCAAACTGATCTCAGAATGCCATGTTCCCTAGGACTAAATATCCGATAACTTTAGTGAAAGGACATTTCAATATTCAAAAAGAGCTTGCTCGCTCAGAATTGTAGAATTAGAACTATCTTTCTAGTAATGTTTTTGCTTGTCCAATTACATTATTAAAAAAAAAAATTAAAAATTCATCTCGAATTTTGAAACGATTTGTGCCTCCATTCCTCACTTGCTCTCCTGATCTCCTGCCCTCCTCTGCCAGATGTTGCCATTTCTGAGAGGAGAGGATCTGCAGTTCTCATACCCCAGCTGTGACTTCAGCCTGGAGTAGCAAAGACAAACTAAACCTGTGACAGACAAGGTGAGAGCGGCACCCATTTCACACACCCGCTTTTCCCTCTGCTGCCAAGTGTCTGTCAGAGCCCAGAGGCTCTGAGACACCAGGAGTATTTCTTAGCAAAAGCATCTGTCTCAGCTGAGACACCTTTTTAGAGGGATGACAAAACAGACTTCGGCATTTAGAAACCAAACATATGTGTTAATGCCTGAAGCTCAAGAGAAAAGAGCCACCAGGCTGGGCTGGCCACGCTGGGAACTCAACATGCAGCAGCACTTTTTCTAACAGGGAAAAAAAAAGTAATGTATCAAGAGTAGCCTCTGTATGTGGCTATTGACTAGTTGACAAAACAGGCTAAAAATCAATAGCATTTTCTATGGGAAGTTAGATAACTTCCCAATAATATAGAACAAGGGTCTGCTGAGGAATAGATGTCATCTCTGCTGATGGCTTAACTGCAAATTTGTTGTTTATTTATTTCTGCTTCTTGAAGGGCTCGCTAAGTTCAGTCCTGGTACCAGCACTCCAGGGAATAAAAGAAAATAGTATTCCTGTATAAAAGGAAAAGGGAAGCTTCAAGCCATGGGCAATGCTGAACACTCAGCACTCCACTAGCTGTAAATACCAGAAAAATTACCTCAAACCTCTGAGAAACATTTACTGGTGCAAAATTGATCTGATGACATAAAGGGAATGGGCTCCCAGAGTGAAATCTTAGCACATCCCGTTTCCCATAGGATTGAAATCCTGTTATGCTTCGCCTCTTGTTATGGGCAGAATGGAAAGCACCTTATAAGCTACTAACAAAATAGCAGTTGTCATCCCATTTCTGTACACAGCCTGCTCGTGACAGTGACAAATTTCAACAGATAGCTAAGAAGGAAAAAGAAAACCAACCCGGTTTAGCCAGCAAGATTTCAAATGTTTAAACCAAGATTTAGGAAAGGTAGATAGAGTCTGGAGAACAGGCTCTGCTGGAAGGGAGGGTTGGGTGGTCGTTGTGCTGCAAATAGACCACAGATATTCGTCAGGTGCATTTTTAATTTCCAAACAACTGACTGGAAAATTTCCCTGTGCATTCATATAGTCACAGGCAGCTCATATTACCAAAAATAGATTACAGATGGTTTTTTTCCAACATGAAATGGGCATTTGGAGGAGAGGGTTAATTTAAAGGTTGTAATAAACATGCAGCATTTCTTTGTCAATATCTGTTATCCTGCTTTTGCTATCTAACAAATAATTAGTTATAATCATTTCTAAGAGAAAAGTGGATCATTTCCCTTTCTTATTAGCACGTTTTACCCTTTGTCATGGTTTAATTTGAATACAACTGCAAATTTAACAGTATTTTACTTTTACTGCAGCAAAAGTAATTAAATCAATGTTGTATTTGTGGAGCTCCTTTAAAGTATTAAAGCAACTTGATCCCAAATGAACTTAAAATTTTAATTCATTTTACCTTATGCTGGCTGTGGAAGAAGTCAAATTTTTAAATGCAATATGACATATGGCTGTTCATTATTTATACATTCTGTAACAGACTATAAATTTTACTTTGGACATATATCGAAGCACTGAAACCATTTCAGTTGCAAACACATAAATCATAGTTACAGTTATTAGTCTAAATGTAATGCCACCCAGGTTCTAGATCAAAACCTTTAAAATCCATTATAATTGACGTCTGCTGCATAACTTATGTCTGATTTTATTAAAGGAGCTCATTATTATTTATATCTTTGAGACATTATATTCCTAGCTGTGTAACCAGTTAAATGTGAAAGATTTGAGGAACAGAGGGAAAAAGAAGGGAACAATAGTCTATAAACCAGAAAGAATAAGGCTATAACAGAGGACAAAATGTGCTAAAATGGAATGACTTAATCCGAGGTGTGGATTATCCAACCTGCACTAGCAACATTTGGGACAAATTCAGAGGGAATTCTGTGTCAGACAATTCCCTCCTCGCTGAGAAGGCTGCAAACCCAACTGCATCCCCCGTGCTACACATTGCTCTACAACAGGGGAGGGGGAAAGGCTTCAGGCAGTTCCTAAAGCTTGAAAAATCACCGAACAAAACTGAAAGGGCTGACTGTAGATTTGTGGGGAGGCTTTTTGCTGACGAGCTGTTTCCTTTGTTGGGACAGGAAGGGCACTCTGGCACGTACATCCTGCAAACATGGGCAAGTCCTTGGCTTTCATTCCTTCCCCAGAGTGGCTGAGTCTCAAATCCATCAGCCTGTCTTCTCCGGACCATGGAGCCTTCCCCATTCCCTTCCCGTTTCCCTTTTGTGTTCCAATGGCTTTTCCTTGGCTCGGCAATGTGAGAGCAGCTCTGTCAGTCAGATGTCTGCTGAGAACCTGACACTGCTAGCCCTAAAATCAACAGCAAGGCCTCAAAAGACACAGGATCAGACTTTCAGATGGTTTGAAGCTTTTGGGGAGGGAAACCAATGTCTGGACTGCTGTGAATGAGGTACATGAATTGACACTTCCCCACCAGGGACAGGGAAATCCTTGGACAGGAGCCCAGACCTGCCCTGGGTGGGCACCAAAACGCTCTTGGACTGATTTTCTTGGAACAGTAGAAGCCTTTATTGCCTAGTTTACCTCAGCCTTGTCTACTTTTAAATTGTATTTAGCATAACATATTTCTACATTATGCTTAAATTTACATTATGTTTATATTACTCCTAAATTATATCAATATATTTAACTGTATTTCAACACTGCTTTACCTTCTTCTCATTAAATGAAGAGAAAAATAATCAAGAAAATGAATATTACTCTCTGTATCTAGCTTTAGTTTCACATCAATATGCAAGAAAAGGTGATGATAAAAGCAAGGGCTGCATTTGGAGTACTGTAGAGCTGGAGATGCCACTGCAGAGTTTCAGACCTTCCTCAAGTTAATTTTTGAGTTTGTCATACTTGACCTACAACACAGTAAAATCTAATTTCTGGGAATGTTCTGTGTATTTCGGTGACTGTTGAACTTAACCTCCACTTATTTTATTTATCCTTTAATGCTTAATATTTTACTTAAAGTTTCATAACCTGAGCCAGCGAGAGATCTGAACTTAGGAAGGGGATGCCCAGTTGGTACATGGTAGTACAAGGGCATATTAAACAGCAGGTGTAAGAGAAGATGAAACGCTGTCTTCTATGACAAATAGAAGGGGCACAGAGTTGTGCTGGGTGGGGCCCAGACAACTTCTGTGTATTGAAATCAAGAAAAACTTCAGGAACAGGAGTAAGGGAACAGAAATTAGCTCCGTTTGCTTAAAGATACCAGAAAATATTGTATCTCAAACTTCTATTTCCAATGCAAAGTAAAAGAGAAAGGTATGGTTAATACAGATTTTGTGAGTATGAAATGCCAAAAAATAAATCTTGAAATCCAACAGCAGTTTAATAGTAAGAATCTTCACTTGAAAATAAATGCAATGAATATTGAGAGGTTTTTTCCTCAGGATTAATCCAGCATACAGAATTGCTTAATGAAAATTACACCTTTTCTTCTGATTAAAAAATTGCACTTTTTGTAAAATCCTTTTCATTAAACACATTGTCCTTTCTCAAGTTTTACACCAAGATCCTTTATGTTTTCCTTTGTCTCTGAATGCTTATGTTGGTTTCTCTTCAAATAATCTTCATATTTCAGAGAAAGGAAAGTTCAAGTGTTGACACAAAGCAGATGAGGAACTGGCCACCAAGACCCTGAATGTGGATAATTTGTAAATCTGCTTGTGTAGGCTGGCAATAATAATAAAAACTCATTAATCATGTAAGGCTGTGGTGCATGCTACTTGACAATAGCCCTGCAGCACTTCTTTGCTGTGGGGACAATACGCTTCATAAACTCAAATTAGTGAGCTGCAAAAGCTAATTGAATGCACGTGTGGTGCTTCCCCTCAGGATAATACACACCCAAAATCAAATGGGGTTCCAGTTTTATTGCTTGGGTAAGAGTAGCTTTTGTACAGCCCAGTCAGTCAGTCCATAAATTATCTGATTTTCTGTTTCTTTTCTATCATGGCCTCGTTTTTTATTTCAGTGTGTAAATTGTCATCCGAAGGAAAAAGAGTAATCCATAGGTCATTGGCCAAAATGGGGGTGAGTGTGAATTTGTGGATTGGAGGTACTGGCACTGCCCAGATCTCCTCGGTTTCCCCAGGACACCCAAAGATCAAGCAACAAAGAGCGACTGATTTAGGTTCTTACCCTCAGCCATTTAGATTTTTAGATCACATCCATCCACGGGGATTTTGGGGGCCAAAACTGTGTAAGTCCTACAAGACCATTTACATCCTTCCCCTGGGGCTCTGTCTCTGAGAAGGCTGATAAGAGATTTAAGGTCCAGAATGAAAACAGATCCTTTATCCAATGAATATCAAAAAGCTGATCATCTGTGTCTTACTGCCCATGGAAATGATCTTATTGCTGGATGAGGAGTTCACTGAGCTTCAGTTTTGATTTTATATTAAGTTCATTATAAGATTGTGAACCTGTGGAATGCTTTATGGTTATTATATTTACCGCAGTATTTACTGATATAAGTCAAAATACATGCAATGCAACAAAACATTGATGTGGCATAATAATATTAATGTCTTATTCTATTTGTGTACTACCTCAATAAAGGAAATAAACTGAATTTGTGCTAAACTAAAGATTAAAACACTTCTCCCCAAAAGAATTAGCCAAATTAAGCTATCAGAATTCCAATTTGGGGGAAAAAAATCTGATTTTACTCTACTTATCTCTACTGTGCACAACTGCTGATGACAAAACCTAGAATGTTCTACAGAAAAGGAGGCTGTATTTCAAATTTTGGTGATTTGTCCATGTTGCATCCATTCACTGGAGGAGAGACATGTTTTTAATGTGGTTTAGAAAGATTTTCCTGCCCATTGTATGGTTCCCACTGACTCCATACCTTACTGCCACTTCAGAGTGGAAGACCACATATGTAGTGTTTTATAACACATTTTAAATATCACTAACTATTGTTCAGAACACTACCAATGACTCAGACCCACACACTCACCTCTTTAGCCCAGCAATTGTGTTTGAGTCACCACCACAAATTAGAGACCGACGGTAAGAAACCAGGGAGATTTTGTTTTCATTCCAGAAATGACACCAAATACAGTTACTCCATTTTCTAAGGCTGACAGAGTATAGGGGGGTAAAAAAAAAAAAAAAAGAAAAACCTTCAGCTACAAATATTGAGGAAGATGATCAATAAGGGTGTGAATCTCAGAGTGGCCAGAGCCCTGCTGTGATTTTGCAAAGCTGCTCTAGCAGAAAAGGGATGCTGCCAAAATACCGTGCAGCCTTTTCCCTCTGCCCTGACAGGTTTCCTGATCTCCCTTGCTTCAGTCCCACCGCAGCTATTTCAACCCTCTGGGTTCAGCACAACCAAGCTGACTTCTTTCTGTATAATCAGAAATAAAATGAATTCCACAGCAGCCTTTATAGCTGGTCATTAGGAGGATATCTAAAGCAGGGAAAAGAAGATGCAATGTGACTTCCCAACCGCCTCGATCCAGCAACTTCATAGCAAACTGCTTTTGACCACACACACACTCAGGTACTCCTTAGCCCTGAAATCCAAGAACATTTCACTTCCTAATAAGAATAAATTGGTATGTATTTTAAATTAGTTCCTTCGGTTTTGATACCTACTGCTGACTCTGATATTGGTGGGAGATATTTTCTCTGAAGGGTGCTTTTGCACACTATTTTTTCCTGCTCCTTAGGTTAGACAGCTATTTAGTCATTTAGCTTGTCTTCAGCTACCAAACACAAGTGTAGGAAATTGCATTAATTTGGCAGTTATTAGATTTGTTTAGTGCTTTTTCATCTCATACTATTAAATAATTGGATCTGAGTGTTATTTTAAAAGGCAAATGTCTTGCTATTCCTTGGAAGGGTATTAAGAGGAAGAAATGGCTAAGATTTGATTTCATGAAGGCTTGACTTCAACTTTCTACAGCTGGAACTGCTGTCCTGTGTCCCTCAGTTGTCCCAACAGCTGCAAGCTGTGAGCATATATGAACAGGAAGCTTCCAGGATATCTGAAATATATATATCTATATATTTGCAAAAGTTTCTTAATTTTAATACACATGGTAAAACCAGATTTCATTTGTGGGGTTTCCCCCCCTCTCTATTGTCCAGGTTGCTAATTTGTTTCAAAATTCTATTAAATCTATTGCCATACAATGCTATTTTCTGTAGCATTGAATAACACGTTCCATGTTTTAATTTTTTTCTTTAATGCATCATTTCTTTCTAATCCCACACTGTGACACTAAACACCTGCAGCGTGTTAGGGGTCAGCATAGGAAACGCACATGGCAAATCTCACAGCACATTTTGGGAAATACAACAATGCGCCAGAGCGAGCCACATGGAAAACAAAACCTTTTCATCCTGCAATGCTGAAACTGGGACAGAAGAGAAGAGGTTGAGCAATTGTCACCCTGTCCCCTCTGTCCTCCTCGGGGGAATGGACTCGGTGGCCTCCTGAGCCCCATTTTCTGTGGCCAGCACTCCGTGGCAGAGCCTGCTCGCTCTTCCAGTGAGTGCGCACTGGGCACAGCACCCTCCTGCCTTTTGCTCAGCTCTTTTTTGGGCGCTGCTGACCCAAATTAAACTTCTGACAGCTGCAGACATTCAGACCTAAAGCTCAGATTGATAAAGAAATGTGGACTGTCTACCACAAGGAAAGCTTAACGCACCATATAGAGAAAGGTAGTCTGCATTTTACATCCCGTTTGATAAACTGCGAACAAACTTGGCACGAAAAGTTTTTAATCAGTGGAGCTTGCTGCAGTGCATTCATTACTGTTACAAAATGGGATTACAGTTATTTGGGATAGAGCTGCATGCTTCATATATTTTTATTGTTATTTATTTTAAGGAATATTTTTACACTGAGGCATAAAAGATTATATGCTATTACTTGTTTAACAGTTAAATATGACACTGGCAATATTCATCAACATTTCCCTACTATCATTCCTAAAATTAGTTTTCTAACAGGCATTTGGGTAGCTGGACCAATTTTCAGAAGTGATGAACATCTCCAGTTTCCACTAGCAACTCAGTCTATTTACTGTACCATGTATACTTCTAAGCACAAATTTCAGAAATTACTTTTAGCTATCTGTGTTCATAAAACTTGGAACGTGATGTTGCTCTCACTGTTTAAGTTTTGTGTTCCCCACCCCCCCCAAAACACTTTTTTTTCTGTTAACTCACTGGTGGTGAGTAGATAATGATTCCTATTAAAAACACATCTCTTAAAATTTTCATCTATACTGAAAACACCCACAGGTTATAAGGATGAACTCTAAGCACTTTTCAGCCATGATTCCTGCATTTTCCATACTTTTACTTTATGTGAATAGAAAAGAAGGCCAGCTGGAAAATTTGAATTTTATTTTCTCTGCACACCTCATTTTTACATCTCTAAAATCAGAGTGAATCTTCCTCTGCCCTCTGTGTAGGTCAAGAAACTGTGTGAACGTGACACCTTTTCAAATAATGCCATAAAATCCTCTGTAGGAGAAATACCTCTGCCTTTACAGCTGCATCTTCTGGTTTCTCTAAAATTCATAAAACTTGAAATACTGAGAAGTCTGGTGCTGTACATTTGTAAGAGTTTATACCAAGAATAATTCTTTTATACATCACAAAAAACTTAAATAAAACTTAAAGATTTAGTTCCCTCGTATTTCCTACCCATTTTTCGCAGCCTTTGGAATAAATTTTGAAGGAAGGTACACATTACCTGCAATAATCTGTGTATTCCTTCTCTCCCCTGGTCATAGGGAACCACACAAGTTATCCTTTTAATAAGTCTTTCTTAATATAAGCATTGTCAGACACCACAGTTTGGTTACAGGGAGATCTTTCAAACTGGAGTGACAGAGGGAGAGGTTTATGAGTTCCTTTGCTAAGCGAGGAAGATGCAGTAATTGAAAGTGCCCACGGGCTTGGAGATTTATTGTTAAGGGAAGTGTGCTGTAAACAAGAGCAACATTAAGGATTTGACTGTAATAATTCAATCTATCTTAGTTTACAAAAAAAAAATTTCAAAAAATCTAAGTTTGCAAGTAGTAATGTCTTGTTTACAAATAATTTGAAGCCTTCATGGTGGTGAGGGCAGCTTTCAAAAGCTCCCCGATGAAAGAAGTTTTATAAAATGTAAGATATTACTACCCAAGCACTGGTCACAGGCGTGTAATTTGAACCAAGTGTGTTTTTCATTGAAAGGGGTTCAACCTCTCTGTGCTTCAGTGTGTGGGGATGAGAGCAAAAGAGCAAAGCAGAGCAATTTCCCTTCGTGGTTGGACAAACAGATCCAGGTGGGATTGCTGGGTTAGGAGCTGGGAAGGTGCAGGATCAGATGAAGTTGAAGATGACTGCATTTGGCAGCAGCAGCCACATCATCCTGCACGAAACTCTCCAGGACACCCGGGCAGTTCCAGTCTCTCTAAATTTGGTTTTTTTTCTGGAGCCAAGCACAGGATGGTGCTGCCCACAGCCACACCAGGACACAGCACAGGGCTCTGCTGTTGGCTGAGCAAGGCTCCCCTCGCAGTAAACAATCATAATTTTGATCAAACAGCAGTAGAAGCTGCTCCAAGACACTCAAATACACTAAACGAATTTGGTTAGAAAGGGAAAACATGTAGCTGTGGAAGAATGGAGTCACAGAAATGTGTATTTTAAAGAATCTGATTTTCTTTGCCTGGGACTTTTCTCTGTTGCATCCCAAATGTTGGAAAAGAGCAATAAATTTGCAACATGAACACTTATTACTGTAAGGCTGAACCTCTGTTCTCAGGAATTAAAGGTGCTTCTTTCTAGACATAACACTCATCTTAAATAGATCCTAAGGGAAAAGGAAGTGGAAGAGCTCACCTAGGAAAATACTAAAACCTTAGAGCACACAATAACTGTCCAGATCCCATATCCTACTTTGTGTGGTGGAAGGAGAGACATTTGATTTCATAGGCTGTAATTTGTACAGAAAGATCCCAGGTCTGTAATTTTTATACACACAGCACCCCATAAAAACAGCCACACACTCTGCAAAAGTGGTCTTGAATCAGACAAGGAAAGGAAGAGGTTGGATAATGCACTTGATCTTATATGGAAGCATGTGCTGCTCCAGAGGAATTGTTAGAAACTACCTGGACCTGAAGGACAAAATTGTGAAGCCAGTACTTAACTGAGTTATTTTGCTCTCACCTTTTAAGATGGCAGGAATTAACATTGCTATCTACAATCTGCTCTCCAGCACAGCACTCCGTACAAAGACAAAAAAAGTATGTGATTTTGGGGTATGTATAACACATGAAAGCAGGTATTTAAAAATATCTTGACTATTTAGAGTCATTGCCATATAAAGTTGAATTAAAGAAATATAAAAGAAGCATTAAGAGAATTCTTTTCAAGGTTCTCATATCACTATCTTATCTGAGTCTCTCGATGTTCTTGCTTACAGAACTCATTTATTCCTCTACTTAGAAGTACCCCAGTTGTTCAGAGAAGAAAAAGTACTCTCAATGCTGATGCTGCCATTATGCAGAGGTAGTTAATAAGATGTACTAAATAGGCTTTTACACCTCAAAAGCGCATTACAATAGTGATAGATGGATCTGCATGCCAGTGTGATGAGGAAAAAAAAAAAAGGAAGTGAACTAAAGACTGTTCCATTTTCGTGGCAATTCCTTTCTTAAGTGCCAAGAAAGAAAAAAAAAAAAAAAAAAAAAAAAAAAAGAAAAAAAATTCGATCTCTACAGTGGAGATGGTGACAATTAAAAGAAAAGGCTACACCAATCATCTATTGATTCACTGCTACACAACAGGCTCTATTACAGACCAAAAGCACTGAAAAATGGTGCTGCCTGACAAGGAGGAACAATCCCGAGAAACATTTCAATTCCCTCCTTTGTGAATAATAATGTCAAAGACCTTAAATACTTCTGTGATGGAGAACAAGATAGACAGAGACAGAGCAGGGCTTTTAATGCAAAGATACAAATATACTTTGGACCTATTAATTGATCAATTCACGCTATCCCTGTGAAAATATTAGAACGAATCTTCAAAAGAACAAATTAAGGCATAAAGAAATTTAGATTCTTCAGCCTTTAAAGGTGGAAGGTAGGTTTTCTGCTGAGCTGTTGCAGAATTGGGTAATAGATTGGTTTTTAGATCACACAATGAGGACCTGTCTGAAGGTAACAATGAGGAACCCTTTCAGCAGTGGGTATTTATTAATTGAATGCATTACTGCAGGAACAGGTACAACTAATCACCAGAAAGTTGGCCAAAATTTGCCACATTCCCCTGCCATTTAAAACTTGCATAGATAGATTTTATCCTATTCCTGAAATTTCATCCTATATAATTAAAATTACATGATTTTGTCCTTCTTATTCTTCCAAATCAAGCATCTCTACTATATATTTATTTATATTTAAGAACAGCCACAACACCCTTTTTGGCATATTTCTGTTTTCCCCTCTCTGTCTCTCACTAGGTTGTTTTGGGGTTTTTTGTGGCAATAGAACAAAGCTAAATGAGTTTTGATTTTCAAATCTTCATCTACAAGTAGTTCTTATGTAGTTCCATGGCAAAAACTGTAAGAACAGCACACGCTGGCCCTCAGGGCAGATCAAAGCATGAGGAGACAAAGTTGGGAGGTAAAATAGAGCTCATCTGGGAAACAGATTCTTTGTAGTCTAAACCTTTAAGATGGAGCAGTTTACAACCTGCAAGAGTTGAATCCAGTGACCTATTGAAGGTACAAATCAGTTCTTCTCCCATTTCCTACATCCCTTGTTACCTGCTTTAACAAAATTCAGTCAACACCTGCACTTTCTCAGTGAAACTACACAAAAAGGTAACTTTAAACAAACATTTAGGCAAGAATTGCCAGGTTGTCTGAGCATAGTTTCATATGTTCACTGAAGAGAGAATGCAAAGGCCATTTGAAATGTGTAAGTCATCAAACAGTCAGGAAAGAGGAAAATCCGAAGGTGAAGTGCAAGGAAAGCTGTCTTGGAGAAGGCAATCATTGTGAGCTGTAGAATTTCGTGGACGTGTGAGCTGTGCTCCCCATCTTCCTCCAGTGGATAAACATGTATTTTAATGCAATTTGCAATGGGGTTTGGGACTTATTACCAGCTGTCAAGAGATCAGTTATTGAGGGCTTAATTGACAGTGGATAATTAGCTTCTCTATGAACGGTGATTGTGTTTCACTCTGAAGATAGTGTAGTAAGAAAATGAAGCATATGGCAAAGTCAATTATGATTTTTTCTCAAAACTGTTTTTAATGGTATTTAACTATTGATCTGTTGGGTTCCAGTTTACTTTGATGGGTGTGCAATATCTTAAGAAGCTGTTGGATTTAAGCTGTTTTCCATTTTAACTACTTATACCCTATGTAAACATAGAGGAATGACTGTATTGTTATTCCAAAAAAGGCTGTTCTTCAGCACAATTTATGGAGCAGATGAGAACATTCCACAGGGCTGCAGAGTTATCAACAAGCAGATTAGAGTTTTGTCATGGCCTTAAGGCAGCCTGAGCGATCCCTACTCCTTTCACTATTCAGCAGAGTTAATGCTGTCTCAGAACCGAACATATCGAAAAAGGTCTTCTAAAGTGGTTTTTGAAAGGATTCTTGCTGCCTTTTGTCAAGTCATAGCTGAATCATTCTTGTACAGATATAGCTGAACTCAACAGTAATGCAAAATGACATTCTAAAAAAAAAAAATCATCTGTATGCCCATATTTGAAGATATTAAGATAATGTCTGTTTTTCTCATTTTTTCTGTATTAGAAATTTGACATAATATTGTTTAAACAATGGCTGTTTTCTAACAATAATGTAGTGGTTTGAAGACAAGTGAGATTATAATTTCACTTCTCAATCTGGCCCTCGGCTTTCTCAACAATATTGGCCAAATAAATGCTTTAATGTCTAGAGGTTTAAATTTATAGACCTTGATAAAAGTTTGGAATTACACAAGGCTAAAGAATGGAAATCTATTGCAATGAGTCATCAAAAGTTAAGAATCTAAAATTCCTAATCTAAGTAGTTAAAAATTTTTATTAATTCTTAGTGGTCTGGTTCCTCGAATAAAATTAGACAGAAATAAAGTGATTTACAAAACACAGAGCCCTCCAAAAAAAGGGTCATAAAAACACTGCAAGTCTCTATCTATTAATGTAAGAAATTAATTCCTAACAGATTCAAATTACACCTTCAAAGAGAAAAAGGGACATAATTGGATGGGTCAATGAAATCCTCCCACCCCATACACTGAGCCTGTTGGTGCAGGCACTGAAGGTCTGGGATGACAAAACATTTCATTTTCTGTGTGCATATACTCCCTTTTGAGAAATAATCCCAAATCTCAAAAGAAACTCTACAAAGATCTAGGCTTCTCAACCTGATAGATTTATGGGCCGCTAGCTCACATCGCCGTAGGTTTTTAACCAAAAATTGTAAAGTTCAGAGGTTCTGATACAGTGTCTTGATAACAGCTGCTTTTCATGACTGACAATTTGGCCTGGATTTAATTCAGAGATCTGAGAAGTCAAAATTGGGCAGATATTACACCAAAAGAGTATTTCACTGCGCAATAAAAGCAAAGCCAGAAGCCATAATACCCAATTCCTCTCTAGTGGCTGTTATCTGCAGATCTCAAGATGCTACTGATATTCCACCAGCCAAGCACTCTGCATTCAGCTCAGGAGGAGGTCAAGGGCAGAACACCCATGGATTTTAAAAGTTTGCTGGACTGAGGCAGATGTATCAAAACATATTCCTCCAGTTTCTGTCTTACATAATAAATCGTGGGCCAAAGGAGCAGTAAACCACCAACCACCAGCGTGATAATTGCCTTTCTAATGAAAATGTGTGCCCCTTTTGTGTCATTTCTACTGTAAAACAGCATGCTAGTACTCACTGGTGAACAGTGCACTCGGCAGAAGCATAACTAATAGGAGAAATAAAAATGATGTCCCTGATGGTGTATTTTTTAATGTATTAAATAATGATTAGGGGCAAAGGGCAAATATTCAGTAATCAGCAAGCAACCAACAGGGAAAAAAAGATACTGATTCAGTAAGTAAAGACCATTAAAAATCTGAGTGTAGCTTTTCTCTGAAATCTCCCACTTGTCAGGAAAGTACTGAAACAGATCATCCTTTATTTTGATTGAAGGTAGTCTCTTCTCCAGATGTTACGGCCGTTCCGTTATCCGTTACTATGTACTACATATTCCTGCAAATACCACGTCAAAAAGACATCCTTGCAGGCTGACAGCAAAGATATTAACAGGCAATTCCAGTTACAGCTGGCCAAATTTCTGAACAGCTCTTCAGTAAACAAAGGGCGTTCTCACTGACAGCGGGCGGTCTCAGACAAGGTGGGGCTGTGCCACGGCACGGCTCGCGAGCCTCTGCTGCGTCATGGCACGTCAGGAGATGGAAAAATCACCCCCAGGAACATTGATGTTGGGCTTGAAAAGAGGCAAGGGTAATAATCCAAAATTCTCTACAGAATTTCTCAATCGCGCTCCTCTTTCATGTTGAACGCATTGAGATATTTTTGGGTACAACCAGAAATTGTTGTTGGGTAAACCTGGCTGGGATAGGATATTGTTGGGTGACTTAATACTTTTGATCCTTACAAAGGTTGGCTGGGGGAATAAAACCAAACAACTACACACAGAAAAAATGACAATTATTTCTTCTATAAAAGGAACAGTATAATACAGACAAATGGATGTGGCAGGAAAATTGCCAATTATACTTGTCCCGGTTCAAAAGGTTAATGATGAAATATATCTCTGGTTTATATTTCAAGAAGAAAACTAGCAGCAAGGCAAAATTATTCATTTTGAATCAAGTAAAAATGTTTTCTTTGGTCTTTCTCTAGCTATTGCTAACAATTTACTTCTACAAAATGCTTTCTGCTGTTGAAACAGGTATGCTTAATCTTCTAAATTAAATTTAAATACTTTCAGATAGAATGACCTAGATTTTTTTTTTCCTCTATCTGCTACTTATATACTTTTAATGATGTAAACAGAACTGAAGGACATGGGAATGATTCTCATTAATCCGATAATACTTTGTGGCTAGACCGGGTCATGGGAATATTTACAATAAAAAGAAACTTCATTTGCTCTGTGGGTTGGTTTGGGAAAGGGCAGTAAAAGAACAATTTAGATGAACATAGATTAAAAAATACCCTGCTAAGCAAGCTGTTAAAAACAAGATTTGCCCCATTAGTTGTGGTAAAGTTAAGGTATTTGGTCAGACAGAGTAGAATGAAAACAGGGGAAAGGCCTCCTCCTGTCTAGAGAAAGGAAGAAATCCATGAAATATTTTGAGAAGCCGTCCAACCTGGACTTCCTTGCATCTCCAAAGTAACACACATATGCACAGTATGAAATCAAGTCTCTTTGAACTTCTAGGGGCAAAATCAACCATGATTTTTGATATTATTCAAGTATTCAGCCTATATGTCCTGCTTTGATGTTTCTTCCTTCTGCTGATCCTTTATTGAGAGAACAGGTGGGGACACCCAGCACACACTGCTGTGGAACCCTGGCTAGTCCAAGACTCCCTCCAAGGGCAGGATTGCTGCTAAACCTCTGAGGCCAGGCACAAAAACACCCCAAACCCTACTGTCAGAACTCTTTAAAGGACTTGATTTGCTGAGGATATATCCCAGTGGAAATAAAACTCATTTAAGGTACTTGAAGTCAGATATTTAAAAGCTTGTATGTATTTTTAAAGGCCCTGGCTTTTAGGAGGTATCCATCTGGAGGGTACCTACTAGTTTTATATTTAAACTGAGATTTAATGAGCACAGCAACCCTGTTGAGGAGTTACCTTGCCCATTCCTCCTTTCCTCTCATTAGATTTCTCTCCAAGTTTGGTACAGCTTGATAATTCAATTGCTTTTAAAAGCATGTGTGCACAGTCTGACTTCTGCAGCAATGTGGATCTTTGTCATGCAACAGGCCCTGGACAAAATCCTCAGCCCCAAAAACCTCACCAGACAACAAAAACCCAATCCCTTGACCATGATCAGAAACCTGTCAGGACACAGCTACTGACACCAAAGCAGAGAGCAAACTTCAACAGCGAATCTGACACAAAATGAGCCAAAAACAACATTAGGAAGTTACCACTAAAATTTAAACAAACCAAGTCACTGAAGTTAAATAGTAGAAACCATCTTTGGAACAATATAGACTGCAAAACAGGCTTTTGGATGAGTTTTAACCAGTTCCAAAGATCTGCATTTGGAAGTGAACTGAGGTTGGCCCCAGGTCACAGCACCATCTAAGAGCTTTACAGAGGCGATCTGTGTCAGATGAAGGCACAGCAAAGCAATTGCTCACCTTGACCTGGCAGCCCAATTGACATCAAAGGTATCAAGAAAAATAGAAAAAGGGGGATAGGAAAGCAAAGAAAAAGTATGAAGTAACAAAAAGGAAAGCCTGGGGGGAAAAAAAAATCTTGCTATAGAGGATCTTTTTGCTCAGGTCATGAACTCATGTCACATCCTCAATATAGCTGGCAATAAATATCTGTTAACCTCATTCAGAGATGAAATAGGATATTCAATATTAATTGCTGAAATACAATGTTCCAATGCAAAACTAGAGTGTATAACAACTAAATGACAGCACTGATGATAAACTGCATAGGGATGTGGGGAGCCATGAGCTCCTGAATTTTAACACCAATTGTGGGAATTGTTGGTGATCTTGGCAGGTCACTTGAGCCTGAGTGCTCCACAGATCCTCACAGAAATTGGGAGTAACATTCACAGGTTTGGACACACAGCAGGGTGCAATTTATCCTATTTCCACTACTGCAGAAGTGCCGCTTATAGACCCCTGTATTAGACAGTGACCAAGTAAGAATTCAAATATATCATTATTTAAAGTTTTCAGAAGTGTAGGGTCATTCAGGAAGAATCAGGAATCCCTTGCAAAATGAAAAAGAGCAAGAGTAGCAAAAGATTTTCTAAATGTGTGCTGGGGGAGGCAAAAAGGGAGAAGAAAATCTGTAAATACTTCATAATTATAATACCAAATCATAAAAGTTCAGAATCTGTGAAACTACCACAAATGCCTTTTTAGAAATAGAGATTTATTTAGAATTGAGATTTATTTAGAATTGGGATTTAGTCCACACCATCCATTTGGCACAATAATTACATTCAAAAGAAATGGGATCAAGATGTAGTTACTAAATTAAATTTCTTATTTTGTAATCTAGTTTTATGGAAAATAAACCCTAAAACTGTTTCAATACTATATATTAATTAAAATGTTATAGGAAGAGGTTTGATTCATGGCCAGCAAGCTATCTTGATGATTTGTGAATTGGCTGAATTGTTCTATTGTCAGGTTACTTCAACTTTTTCGGTTTAATAGTAGTTGCTGATGAAAGCAGAACACTGGCAAATGCATCCTTCTTCCTCCCAACTGACTTGAGACATATCACATACTCTAGACTGATAACTAAATATTGTTTTCAAGACCCAAGTTAAAGAGTGATTTAGAATACACAGAGATGAAAGATTAGGACTTTTTTTTTTTTTTAGTGTTTCAGGGATCAGTAACGCTAAAAAGCACAACAGATTAATTATTCCTGTTATCTTGTTTGATTTCCCAGGAAAACGAAAGGAATCCTTACTGAGGGATTATCATTGTGACAGTCAACACCGAAATCAAAGCCCTGATGTATCACCAATTTCAGCCCCCACAGTTGGGAGCTCTGAATGCAAAATGTTCCTATTTCCTTTGGGGGTTTCCCACATTGAATAGCCCCTATCAGACAGAACAAATCTTTAAATTGTTAAACTACCTTAGGTGATGAGTGCACAGAAACAGATATAAATAAACTACCGCAGCTTCAATATTCACTTTTATCTTTCACAGAGCCAGACTTATACAAATATGTGATCATACAATGCATCTTCCACTTTTTAGCTGCACACTATGTTCGGATAATAGTTATTTACATAATTATTCTTTCTGCAGGGAAAGTATGGAGCACTATGAAAAACACTCAGGAAAAAGTCATTAGACAATTATTCATACAATACTTGGAGCTAAATCCACACAACTGTGCAAATAAGTAACTTCCTCCATGTGCTTCTGTGAAGGCACGTTATCCTACGTGAGTTATCAATTTGAAACTCAAATCTCCCCAGGTGTAGATGGAGACAGCAAATTTCATACAAATTACAGATCAATTTTGCATTGCCATTAGAAACACCATTACTTCTTCATTAGGATTTTTTCCCCCTCTTTCTACTGTTTTTCCTGCTAATATGCTGTTCAAGAAGTAGGAAAAAATCCCATGTCCATTTCCCAAATCTCAGACTTGGAGTACTTTGGACCTCACACAAATGAACATTATACTAGCAGTATGAAAGCTTTTGGGTCTGCTTTTTTGTCTTCTTGATCCTAAACAGCTTGAATTTTTTGAAAGACTAAAGCTATTTACACACACCAAAAAAAAAAAAAAAAGGAGAGATGGGTGGGTTCACATAGGTGGTGAAGATGATCAAGTAATAAATCCACATTGTACTGGATTATTCACATCTTTTAAGACAGACCAAAGTGAGTTTACTAGTATAATGACAATTTAGAGGACACAGACCAAAAAAAAAAAAAAAAACCCTTAAAAAATGATGTTGTTTGCTGCAAGGCAGCAATGAGGATGACCTTTGTGGCCCACTGCATAAAATTTCTTTTTAAAAGGCAATTCAGGGCAGATAAAAGGCGTGGAATGTTGCAGTTGCTGTGGAATGGCTCCTTTTCTGAGTCCTCCTCCTCCCCAATAACAGCGAGCGTATGGGGCCTCTATTATTTATAAGTTCATAATTATTTCTTACAAAGAAGGATGAGTCAAGAAACTCATATTCTCATAACCATTAAAGGATTTCTCCAGAGAATCCCAGTGAGCTAAACAGCCCCACTTAGCTGCAAAGGAACCATTTATGCACTCCAGGACCTGGGGAGCCTTCCTGGGTAAATAAGCCCCACGGACCCAGACTAAAGCTGCAGGGTACAAATCCTGCAGGGATGTTGGGCTGAGGCTCCAGCAGCCCTGCTGGTGCTGTGCAGCCCCATGACCTCTCTTACTGCCCCATAATGGCCTGTCCTCATCTACAAATTTACCATTCTTCTGGGAAAAACTCTCTCTCATTGTCTCTACATCCACCTGGGGCCCCAGGCTCTGTTGGGGTTTCTAGGGAGTAGCAGAAAAGAGATCAAAAAAATAGGGGGACAGGCTGTGTGTCCTATGCTCTCCCATAATTTGGAGAACAGCCCTGTGGCAGCAAACAGAAGCCCCTCCTCGGGCTTACAACAAACAGGTGGAAAATACAAAAATACACCTCAGAACGGTCTGTGGACATAGTGCTTAGTTTTAAATAAACGTTGATGCTGCTAATAACTAAATATCGCTGCCCTGAGCCAGCAGGTTTGGATACAGTTCTGTATATTCCTTACAGTTATTTGCCCCCTAGTCGTGCTTGTTTTCTTTTGAAGAATAATTAAGATTTAATGGCATATTTTCACAGGTTTTTTCTGCTTGCTTTCTTGCTGCCTACTGTGCTGATTGCTTGTGTCTGATCCCGGTCATTATAAGAACTGTACAGTAATTGCCTATCTGGTGACTCGTTAATGAAGGTCCCCAGAGAGATGAGAAGCTGTTCTTTTGAAGTTCATCATGTTTGCTGTTGGCCTTCTAGTTTAATCTATACATTCACGACACCTTATTCAATTATTGGAAACTCCTTTTTTTCTAAGGATATAGACACCTTGTAAACAAGGTCCTTTATCTCTGCTAACAGCAGGGCTTACCTCTGATAAATCAAAGCTTTTTACACTCCAGACACACTCTTTTCATCTCGGAAAAGCCAGGATGGTTCAAAAAAAGAAAAAAAACCAAACCAAAACCCAAAACATTCTGGTACAAACAGGTGTTTTGAATCAGGGAATTACCTCCAAAATGTAGTATTACAAACATCTAAAATTCAGCAACATATTGTAACAAAAAGCTGTGCTCATCAACACACATTTTTCCAATTCTCAAGAGTTGTTCTTTCTCTTTTAAACTGAGCTTTGCAAGAGAAAGAATTACATTTAAGAATTTTCTGTGAAAGGAAAGTTTGAAACTGCTTAAAGAACGATCGTTCTATTTGGCAGCAAGCCACCCAAACGCTTCCAGCTCTGTATTTTCAGGCATCCAACCTGCTCGTGCAGACAGACAGAGAGACAATGTACAAATTAAGCTTTATCCTCCCCTCATCCACACCTAGGAATGCTATGTCCAAGCACTTTTCTGACCCCCTGCACTTACACACTGCACCAGCAGCAACCTAAGGGGGCTGCAGAGACCTCCCCAGGTACCCACTGAAGGGATTTTTGAGAGACCTACCCTCATTTCCCCACAAACTTAGCAAAACCTTTTACAACACGTTCTGGTTTTTGACAAATGAACCTGCCAGGGAAAGGACTGTTTCAACTGAACATTCCTGCGACTGTAGCGCTGGAAATACTCAGCATCAGTTCAGATAATTAGATTTTGGTGGGGTTTGTTTGTGTGGGGAATGGCAGCACACAGAGGTGGAGGGTAGCGCTTTGCCTTCGGTGAAGGGCACGCTGAAGGTGATTAACTGCTCTGGGTTTATTATCTGTGTCATTTACTCGATTGTTTTGCCGCAGTTGTGCTCTCCTTACCAGAGAGCTATCAGCCTGCATGTGGGGCCCACTGCTTGTATTCACAAGGCTGCTTCATGTTCTCAGTTGGTTTACACAGAACTGAGCAGGAAAAGAACTGGCTGTGAGCAGAAGGAAGTCTCCAAAATGAGGGCTCAGAGCAAGGAGCTCTTACCTCCAACAAATGCCAACACATGCTCTGGAAGGCTCAGCCACTGGGAGTCCCTCCAATACATCACAACTTGAAAGATCCGTGCACAAAGTTTCTCTGGGTGTACTCTAAGGAGAACGTGGGAAAAGATGGATCCCTTCTGGTTTGAGGTTTGATGGCAGTGGTAAACAAGCACGAGGGGATTGATGTGAAGTTAAGCCATCAGGCTGGCAGAAGTTAAAGACAAATTTTGCATGAAAGAATTATAAGTAGATGTATCTGAGAGAACTGAACAATTCCACAACAAACTCGAGATAGCTCCAAAAGCCTGGTGATGGATACTGCAGCCTCCTTGGCACCTGAGGGAACTGGGCTTGTCTAGGCTGGAGGAGAGCAGGCTCAGAGGAGACCTTACAGCCCTCTCCAGCTGCCTGAAGGAAGGGTGGGGTGGGGTAGGGTGGCTTTTTGCCCCCAGGGAACCAGAAACAGAACGGGAGGAAATGGCCTCAAGCTGTGCCAGGGGAGGTACAGGTTGGCCACCAGGATGAATTCTTTCACTGCAAGGGTTGTCGAGCACTGCCAGGGGCTGCCCAGGGAAGTGTGGAGTCCCCATCCCTGGAGGTGTCCAAGGAGATGGCACTCAGTGCTCTGGGCTGGGTGACAAGGTGGGGATCATGTTGGAGGTATTTTCCAACCTCAATGATTCCATGATTCATGATTTATTCTATATTTCTATCCACATACAGTCTGAAATTTTGCAGAGCACCAGTCTAACAGTTCTTCCCAGCACAACACAAGAAATCTTATTTTAACATTCAAGCAAAACCAACAACCTTAAATTACTTTACAGTCTGACTTTTCCTTCTAGACACCAAACAGAAGGCTGCACAAAGCCATTTATGTCTCTTTTTCAGGTCAGGAGGACCAAACAGGAATGGGATATCCTCTGTGATTCAAAGCTGCTCTTCGTGACTCCTTCTTGCTTGTACAAACCAAGCTTGGAAAAGCAAGATGCCTCCCACCCCCTTGCCCTACAGAAAACCCTCTCAAGTTCTCTTTTCCTCACCACCTCACAGCTCTTACAAATTAAACACAGGACTGAACAGCATTAAATTAAGATAAGCTTTAGCACTTTTTCTAGTATGACGAACAAGTGAGGAAGACAGTGGGGCCGTGCATAAACTCTGCAATTTTAACATCTCCCAAGTATCATCACTCACTGCAGCCACAACTCCTCCTTCTCTGCTTCCTTTTGTAGCCTTGTACCCTACAAAAGCAAGCTGGCACTAAAGCACCATTGTTCACATGAAATGTAGGCTTCTGCTGCTAATTCTTTGCATTTGTGATATTGAAGCAGAACTCTTTCTCCAATACTTGAAATCCATACAGTTCAATAAAAAACTCCTACTGCCCAATTTTGATCCAACACCTCTCGAATATTTTACAATGTCAAGCAAGCTTCAGGGTTACTGATACTTGCTGCATTCACATATTACATATTTTCAGGGTAAAATTAACATCATTTTAGCAGGAGATCAAATTCAAAGAGCCTTGTGTGAGACCTAGCAGGCAGTGTGGGAAAGCTGAGGGGTTTATAAATTGTAGTTGCAGTCACACAATGTCAGCCACTCCCTAATCATTCCTGCTCCGGTCTCCCTTGAATGCGACACCTGCAGACCACAGCTCTCCCAAATCAAAGGCAGAAATCCACACACTCACACACCTCCAGGCGTTCTTGGCTTCTGCCTCTGCTGTGCTTTCAGCAGCTCTTCTGCCCCAGCTGAGCTTCACCCGCACAGGAAAGATTTCCCACTGAAAAGGGCAGATGCAGCACAAGACAGGTCAGGGTTCTCCGGGTGTCTGGCCATGTTCCTCACCCAGTGCTGGCTTTTTAGCCAAAAACGACCCAAACTTGTCCTGTTTTCTCCAGTAAACAGAACATGAGCTGCCAAAGGGACGTAAGACCAAGTTCACCTTTTTAATAGTTAATCACAGAATGATGAGAAAATGTAAAAGCAGCTTTAATTGAGACATTTGTTCATAGCAAATTAACGATTCCACTGAGATAGCTTTGGAGATATTTTAGTTTGCTATGAATGAAAATATCTTTACCTCATTCAGCCTTATAGTATTCTACATGTAAAAAACTGACATTAAATGGACTAAAAAAAAGCAAACCAGAACACAACCCCAAACCTCAAACAGCATTTATATGGCTAATGAACAATAGCCACTTACTCTCATATCATTAAAGTACTAACACAATATAAATTAATAGATATTGCAATTAAGATTAAGTAATGAGAAGGCTAAAAACTGTTCCTGGTGGCTTCTCAATTAAATGGGGAATGAAAAAAAGCAAAGCAAACCATACACATGACAGTTACGGTGCATGATTTTCCAGACCTAAAAGTTTTATTTGCTGAGACTGGAAATAAACTAGACTAGGAAAATATTAAAAATCAAATATTTGTGCAAACATAAAATTGACAATTTGTTATATTAAGCAGCGTATAGCCTTGCAACACAAGTTAGACCTGGGTTAAAATAAAATGTGATGGAAATACAATGAGATTGCAGCATGGAACAGAATTGCTGTAGCCATTGCCAAGCACGTTTTGAACACAGGGCAAATAAGGGGTCATATAACACTGGGAAGAGGGAATTAAATTCAGTGATAGCATGGCAGAGCTTCCACTGTGGCATCGACACTGTCATTGCACAGCCCAGGGAAACTGCTACTGGGAAAAAAATCTGATGCCATATAAAAATGTAGTGAAGATCTAATCAAAGCATTTATTCTGATCCACAGCTGCTGTTCCTAAAATGGGATTGAAGAAGACAAAAACTTATTCCTAATCACAACGCTTATATCTATTTCTTATTCAAAATGCGACCTTCCTGCCACAAAACTGAGTTTATGTGAGAATGATACAAACTAAAGCAGTGTCTTAAGAAAGGCTGCCAGATTTCTTTGGTCTCTTGGTGTGCCCTGATGCCCTTCCGTCTGTTCATGTGAAGGGATGCTCTTTTGGCATCTGAGCCAAAAGATAATTTCTCCAAAAAGGATGGAATGTGTCACAGCCCTTCCATGCTTCAGTACTAGGCCTTCTAAGAATAACGAGTGTTCTTATGTTAATGTTATTGTAACAGCAAAAGGCAAGGGGTTCCTCAGGTTGAAATCAAATGGAAGTGAAACTACAGCTGATGGTTTGGTCAAGTTTGCCATTTTCATGTTCCAATATAAAATTATCTTCTGTCCAGATCCTAAGAGTAACATCAAGAGGAAGATTTTTTTATCTCTTCCTAGGGTAGATAGATGTTTAATGAGCACTTGATGATTCATCTAGAGTATAAAATTTCATTGGAGAGCCCGGTGTTATTATTCAAGCCCATTTTGCAGTCAGACAGCTCCCACTCTACTATAAAGTATTTTTTTACTCTGTGAAAAACAAGGCCTTGGAGGCAAGTCGGGGGATACACAATGACATATTGAATTTACTGGCTTTGTCTGGAACAATATGCAGAAATATTTCAGTGATGCAAGACCATATCTATAAATAACTCGGAAACATGGTGAAAGACTGTGCCAACAGATTGCTTAAATCCCCAGTGGTTTGAATGGGAGTTTACAAGAGAGAATTCCTAAAGGATTACAGCTTCAAGCAGAATGGAGACAAATAAAAATAAAAGCAAGGAATCTAAACTATCACAGCATAAAGGAATCATCTAATATTACAAGGGAGCAACACTGGGCCAGTGTTGAGAGTTTCACAATTTCAAATGTTGAATTTCTTTAAAGTGATTAATTTTCACCTCCTTTTTTCCCCTCCTGCCTCCCTTTTTAAATGGGAATTCATGTTAAATATGTGGGCTTTAAGGCAGGAGTAGGGAAATACAGGCATGGTACCAACGAGCAGCCCAAAATGCAGACAGCCAAACGAGCCATCAGAGCATGGAATTCTCTGTTCTCCTTCCCCAGCTGTTTGCTGGTCTGGGTTTCCTCCCTCCCCTCCTTGCTCCGATTTGCCTGGCAGCTGCAGCCAGGAGCAGCAGTGAAAAGGTTGTTTCCAGCTGGGGAGGAGCTGCAGAGCTGCCCCAGTCCCAAAGCTGGAGCTGAACTGGGATCACAGCTCCAACCCTGAACCTGGATCTGAACTGGGATCACAGCCCCAATCCCAAAGCTGGATCTGAACTGGGATCACAGCTCCCATCCCAAACCTGGATCTGAACTGGGATCACAGCACCCCGACACCTCTGAATCAGCCCAGTGCTGAGAGGAGCTCGAGGGAAAATGGATTTTCCCCAAATTAACCCTTCACTTACATCAGGAATGCTGAACAGACAGCTTCAACTGTAGAAGCCAAGCAAGCCAGCTTTACAATCCTATAGGAGTTAATCACACCTTGGCTAGCTCTATACTTCCAAAAAGAAAAAAAAAAAATAAAAAAAAATCCTCAAAACAGTTCCTATTGCATAACAGATTCAACTGGCAACTTCCTCTCCTGTCTGTGACACTGCACTGTCATGAGGAGAAACAGAAACTGACTGAGGCCCCACAACACATCCAATTCAATTCATATAAAATTCAAATGTTTGAGTCAAAATTCTAACACAAAGCTTGTTCCTGTTAAGGGAACAGGTGAGGTCAATTGACTAATTAGATTTTAAAAAACAAAAAAACAACATTTGAAAGAAATTCAAGATGATGAAGATTATTTAGCCATGCCAAGATCCAGTTCTGTCCTGGTTCAGGTCCCCTTAGAGGTTTTCTGTTGTACTTTACTTTCTCCTTTCCTCTTCCACACACACTACTCCTGCTGATCTTTGAAGACAGCTCAATTCAGGTAGGGAAATCCTGCCCTCTTAAGATGTACTCAGACTTTCACATCAATTAAACTAATTGGCAGCAAGTGCAACATGTACCTGAATCGTAACTGCAAATACCCTGCGATTATACCAAATCCTTTCTGAAAACAAGGTTGTTATTTCTATAGGGCCCTAAAAGAAATATTTTAAAAGAGAAATAAGAGTCTGTCTTAGAATGTTTCATTGTATTACTTCCAAAATCAAAGTATCCAAACAAATAACTTTGTCCCAATAGCCTTATCTATTTCAAAAACATAAAATAGCATTTTTATTTTTTAACTATGATGTGCTCTTTTTCACTAATATTCACCTTTAGTAAAGCCTTGTTTCAATCAGCCCCAGCCCCAAAAGAATGCCTCATATTAAATGTTAGGGTTTTAATGTGCAGAAGAAACCTAGAATTATTTAATAATCTATATAATATTTTTAATTAAAAGACTGACAGCTTAAGTGAGCTGAGCAATATCACCCAAAGACAAGTCCCTTGTGAAGTGCTGCTTCAAATGCAAGAGCCAGGCAGGGCTGCGCCAGAAACTCCAATTTGAGGGGCACAGAGGAGGAGCCTGAACGTGGCTTAAATCAGACCCCAGAGGCAGCACCTGCCAAGGACCCGGCCAGGAGCTTCCCGTCCATCACAGCCATTCCCAGGGAACAGGAGAGGAGCAGGAGAGGAGCAGCTGCTGTGCCTGGGGCCACACAGATCCCCAGACATCTGTCACCAGGGCACCTTCCTCATCATCTTCCCACCACTGCTCACCCTGATCCAGCTTCACTTGGGCTCTCTGTGGCAATTCAGGCATCATTTTGATTTAGATCCATTTTGAGCTACATGGAATAGAGCTGGTGCCTCATCTGGGAGAGTGTTCCCAGCTTTACTGGCACTAGAAATGCTGCACACCATTTGCAGGACAGACAGGAGAGGCTCCTTCAGGACATAACAAGGGGGGAATCAGGTGAGCAAAGGCAGTGTTGATGGCAGATTGTTCCTTCCAGGTAACACAGCAGGACTCTGGTGCCAGCCGAGGGACCAGAGGGAGGCACGAAGGGTGTGCTTGTTCTCAAGTACAGCCTCTGAGGAAGCTGGTAACTGAACCACCTATCCCTGCTTTTATCCAGGACTCCTTCATATGCCTGAAACCCACAGTGCTGCTTGCTTAGCTTCTTGGAGAAAAAGGAATTATTTCCAGAGAGACATCACTGCACCCCAATACAAACAGCAGCCATAACTGTGCAGAGCCTGAATGGAAGCAGGGAGAGTGGGAATAGTTCAGTCTTCAATTACCAAGCAGGCAAGTCACACTAAATCACACTGCCCTGCCTTCAGACGGCCCTTCTGAGCCCTCCAAACTCCACCACAGACTGTTGGAGCATGTGGGAAAAGTCATCTAGTGGTTTTGTTTGTTTGCTTCTTTTCATCTCTACTAACCTCAATATATTCTCAGGAAATTCTCACTTTGCTATCAGACACATCCAAGTCCTTTTCATCTCACTCTTCTGTGCTCTCAAAAGCCAGGGAGGTTTGACAGGATGGTGTGCTTGCTCTAATTCTGCAGGACAGTGTCATTCTCTGGATAAGGACATCCCATAAACGTTGATTCTCAATGTGCAAAGCCACACCTTCGGGTAGGAAGACTATGTTGGTTTAAAAAGCCTGACAGTTTTCATAAATGCAAATTTTTAGGAATCCTAGACTTAGGGTAAATTTATTTTAACACTACAGATATTGCAAGCGGAGCCATCGAGGATATTCCCTATCAAGTTTTAAAGAAAGTAACATGCATTTGTATTTGGTTTTAAGCAGTAGGTGATGAGGAGAGCAGGATACCACCCAGGAGGAGCCCTTTGTGAGGCTCAGCTGGAGAAATGTCTGCTCCAGTCAGATGTGGCTGCCACAGCCTCCAAAACGCCCAGCCCCGTGAAAGTATTTCTGTGTGTGCAAAAGCAAAACGTTCAGATTGACAGCAGTCAATGGAAAATGTCAGGATTCCCACTTTGACACACTTGAGTCCACAGGGCTCCCTCTTACACCTTTTTCTGACATTTTTGGCTGAGCAGGTTTCAGTCATCACTGAAAGAAACGGTTAATGCAGAAGAACACAGTTTTAGTGTATCTGAGTGATTCACAGGATGATCCTCTCTCAATTAATAAGAAATTCTGTGTTAGATGAAAACTGACAAGATTGCCAGTTCAAAGAATATTACACACAGAGTGAGGAACTACTGCAGCTTCTGAGCTCCACCTTCCTCAGATCATGTTTTTTACTGTGCCATTGGAAAAGAGTTTCTCCAAGGAAATGAAAATTCACTGAAAAAGTATTTGAAATAACTTAGAGACTGCAACCACTTCAGCTCTTCCTTAGCAAAATATCAATACAAAATTAAATTAAATTATTAACACTAGTTTGAAACTATTCTATGAAGAAAAGTAATCAGAGCTCCAGACATTCAAGAGTTTTAAAAAGAACAGTAAGAAGAAAAATTCTGATGGATTTTACTAGAACAGCAACAGTTTGCTTCACTTTAAATAACTTTGAGAGGGGATGCCCTGAGATACTGTGTGCAAGATCCATGCATAAAAAGGAGAAAACTTGATTATTTTACTTCCTCTCATGCAAAGAGTCATCTCTGCTGGACAGAGCAGCAAATAGCCACTTTCTGTCCCCAGCAGCCAGGATTTATCCTTTAGGATAGGGCCTTGGGGAAGCAAACATATCAACACCCCTGA
This sequence comes from Pardalotus punctatus, assembly GCA_013400915.1. Taxonomy (NCBI): domain Eukaryota; kingdom Metazoa; phylum Chordata; class Aves; order Passeriformes; family Pardalotidae; genus Pardalotus; species Pardalotus punctatus. The sequence goes on from VZTX01020280.1 coordinate 438,771, forward strand.
CAGACATAGGGGATAAATAAAAGTGTAACTGCAACTTAGAGGGAATTAGGACAAGTGCAGAAAGGTTAGGAGGCAGTGTGAAATCCCACTGATACCCCACCTAACTCTTCTTTTCACAAAAGGCAAATTGAAGGGTTTTTGGTGATGCTCTTGGGGAGGGTTTTTGGGGGGGAAGGCATTGTGGGTGATAATTATGCATAATCTCATTCAACTGGAAATAAAAATAGTAAATTACAACTTACAGCTTGCAACTCAAAGGGTTTTAAATATTAACATCATGCACATACATACAAATAACAATTTTAACAATGGGAGTATCATGAGCAACAAAGAATAAGATCCGATTATAAATTATGTCGGGCATGCAAGGGACGTTTTCACTGTAATTAAGAGATGATGGTGGAAGAAAAGCAGCCTTCAGAAACTGAGACCTTTTGCACAATGAAGTTCAAGCAATTTAGATTTGTTCTCGTTAAAGGATTCTCTTCCATTGTTTGCCATTTTGAATTTAATCTTTTCTTCCTTTTTTTTTTCCCCCTCTCGAGAGTTTTGCCATTCATTTTTCTTGCAGGCTCTTTATAGACTCAGTTTTTGCAGTGGCAGTATTTCATTAGAATTTCTCCATAGAGAAACCTTTTTTTTTTTGATAGAATATTAGGAGACAGCCTACCAATGAAATATCCTGGCTCTGGTACAATTTCACAAAGAAAGTATCCAATGCCCTAACACCAAAGACATTTAAAACTTGACTGTAGAAAATTGAAGAGAATTTTCCATAGGAAAATGAACCCACGTCAGTGAGGGATTACATGAGACCAAAATCCCAAAATTCCACGATATTTCTCTCGTTCCTATATCCCCTCTTTTCCAAAATGTGTAGGATGTTGTCACTAACTTGTGTGCCTCTGAACAAGAATAACTCCTTCTCCCTATTTCATGTGCAGCCCCTTCTTGGTATTCATGCCTGAAAATAGAGTTTGTATATCCTCCAAGGAAAGTTTATTACAGCAAGGCAGCCACAATGAACAGAAATGTCAAGTCTTAATGACAAGAAAGGAGTTTACTCAAAAGATACTGATCTTTGTATATAGTAGTGTATGCACAGCTTGGATTATAGGAATTCAACCGTGAAGCAAAGAGGTTCTTAAAGACCCCAAAATGTGATTGCATGAAAAGGCCATCTATTGAGTATGTACTTCTCATTTCTTTCAGCTTTTCAGGCTTGTATTTTCAGGGATTTTTAATTAAAAGATAATACCAAAAGATCTTTGGGTTTTAAATTAAATTCTCATATTTGCCTGCTTCCTCCAGTAGTGTTTAGCCTTTCCCATCAAATATCTCTCAGCTGTCAGTGAAAGAGACCCACGTACTCAACAGGAAGAGGCAAATGCCTTTCTCTGTTTCCCTCTTCTTTCTTTCTGTCACCGTCACCCCAGGATATCAGATCTGAAGAGAAATGTATGCATTTCCATTGTGGAGAGGATGGAGACCTGTTGTGTTGTGGATTGATCACCACAATAAACACAGGTTGTAGGTTCTCTAGGGCATTCTCACACAATACAGGTATTTTTGCAATATTTACAAGAAAATGAAGCAATAGTAACAGAATAAACCAATCCAAACCCACAAAATCCACACACATACAGAAAAAAAAAAAAAAAAAANACCCAAAAAAAACCACACAAAAAAAAAAAAAAAAAAAAAAAAAAAAAAAAAAAGTCTTCCACAGCCCTGGATCCATTTTTCATCTAGAACTTGCCTTGTAACTGAAATTGTTTTTACATCAGATATTTGGCTAGCTTATAGCCTTTTAAGTATCTTACTCATCTCTGTACTTCCTAAGAGGTAATAGAAAAAATGAGATAGGTAATAGAAAAAATGAGATAGGCATATATTCATTTCTATGGCATTCCCTTAAATGTTAATATTTTAGCTTGCATTTTAAAGAGAATCAAAACACCATTTAGCAAAGATGAAGGCATGAAACTTTGCAGAAAAAAAAAAAAGAAGGCAGATTATTCAGTGAAGATTAAAATTGCTTCAACTCCACTACTGTAATTTAAGGCAGAACACGGTGCAGACAAAATGCTTCTCTCTGAGTTTATTTCCTCTCTCTCTGCCCATCTTCCCCTTGCAAGTTGTTACTTCATTTCACCGAGAAGGCTGCAATCAATATAATGAGTAGAAAAGCACGCAAATTAGAGAAGTGTGTGTCAAGTGGCAGCATAAAAAGAGCAAGAGAGAATTCTGTTCCAGCAGAAAATCTCCAAAAGCCTTACCCACCATCACCACGGATTCATTTCCATAAGAAACAAATTGGCAGTTGATGCTGATGAAGGCTGCCCTGCACTTTACTGCTAATAAGTGACACCAGGGGCCTTATTACAAAGTATTTCTAAACATAAGAAATTCTGTAATGGGGCCCCCAAGGGCCACGTCCACAAACCATGGACCCTCTCTGTGCTGCATGTGCACAGTCACGGGTTTCCAAGGCAACAGAAGCCGTGTCAGACTCGGTGGAGGGAAGTTAGGCAAAGCCTTCTCAATATTTTCAACCTGTGAAAGGGCCAGAATGCAAGGGAGACCTGCTTGTCCTTGGGTTTGGATATCAGCATTTAGCATTGTCTGAAGGCATAACACAACCACAGAAATAACAGTGTGTCACAGCTGAGAATGCTCAGGGCTTATTCCTCACTGCTTTTCCTCTACTTTTTAACAGCTAAAAAGAATGCAGGATGTGAATGAGGACCACAAGCAGCCATGTCCCATTCCTGGACATTCAGGTAGCAGAAGAATATTGAGAATATTTGGTTTGTTCACCCTCTCCTTTGATTCTGGTCATGTTGACGATTTGCACCCACCAGCCTATGAGCTGTCAGACAGCAACTTTTACATCACAACAAACATGTTTGAAGTAGAGAGAAAAGAGCTAAAGACACCTTAAAACATACCCAAACCATCATTTCCATATCAGTTGAAGAATCATTCACTCGGAAATTGTCAGGCTTTTTAAAAATGCTAAGGTTGTTTTCAACATTAACCTCAGACAACCAGGAAAAGTTAGATCACGATTCCATAAAAATACAACTATTTAAGCTATAAGTAAACAAGTTCTACATGATGCTGCTTAAGGATTTGTGCCACAACAGGACAAACCTTAAGAATAACTTTCCTTGGCCAAATCTCACTGCAAAAAAGAAACTCATCTTTCCTGCATGAGTATGCAAACCTCTCCTGAGCTCACAGCTGCACAGGAGTTAACAATGCACATTTCTGCTTAAACTGTAAGACTACATTTAATTAATTAGGAAAGCACATACTTATCCCAGTGGAAAGAGCAGAAAAAATAATTTTTGTATCCCCTGGTTAGGAGTTTTTGAGGTAACACCCACTCTGCCATTGTCACCATCTGAGAGCCACAAGCAGCATGGACAGAGGCAACTGCTTTCAGGGTGATTTCCAGGGCCAGTGTCCTTAAAGGACAGGTGGGAAAGGACTCCCCACTCCTTCTCCCAGAGCAGCCTCACAGCATCACCCTGGTAAGCTTGGAAAACACATCACCTGCATTTCATTAAAAACAAATCCTAGGAGAGGTTATTTTCCTTTCAAGAAAGCAAGCAAGAAATAAGGTTATAGGTACTGAAACACCTACAGTGTATATTAAATTCACTGAAGTTTTGATTAAACATCAGCTCTGCTTCATAGCAGGAAAAAAAACTCACTCACGTACAAAGAGGCCCCCCCCTTTTGTCTTTTCCTCACCTCAGAATTTCATGGGGCATTTTTCAGTGTAACATTTTGGATATCTTTGAAACAATAAGCCTGACGTAATATGTTTATAGCCACAAACCTGTTGTTCAGTGGAGCATTCCTAGCTAGGCATCTCACTTTGATAGTCTCTGGAGAGGCAGCTGCCTTCTCCATGGATCAGGATATTGGAAAACAAACCAAACCAAACAGGAGGAGGCTTCTCATCCTGGCAGCAGAACGAGCTGCTCTCAGATCTGGGATACACCTGTGACTTGCAGTGCCACTGTGGGAGCACCAAACTCCCAGCACTGCCTGGGGAGCTGTGACTCTGTGTCACTGCAGGTGGCCCTGTGTGAGCGATGCCCCAGATATTGCTGCTGACCGCGTCCAAAGAGGTGGTGATCTTCTCTTAAATATTATCTACAGATCAGAATCTGAATAATGAGAGATAAATCCTACAGCAAAACCCTGCCAGGGCACTCTGTACAGGGGAGAAGCAGAGGCACAACAAAATAAGGGAGTAACTCAGAAAATGCAGGCTCAGGCCCCACAACCCTCATCCCCTGGAGAGCAGCGGCATTGAGCACAGGGCGCTGGAGCCGGGACCAAAGCGTCTGTTCCAGCATGGCAGCACACTCAGAAATAAACCCTGCTCTGCTTTCTGAGCTTCCCAAAGCCCACAGGGCTGCCAAGGAACCAGCAGAGCTCCAGAAACAAATCGGTGCCTGGCTGGGCTCCCAAAGACGGGGCTGAGCTGCGGCATCACGGACAAGGTAAGCGATGCTCTCAGGGTTCCTCAGAGGGCAAATCCACTCTGGTCTTCTGTCCCTGAGCCTCCAGTGGGGGGATTCTCTGCCTAACGAGGAGAGCAGAGAAATTTTGAAATAAGCAGTTTCTTATTCTCTGGAAACTTCTTATTCCAGAGTTTCTTACAGCCCTCTGTCTTCTCAGCTTCTAAATGGAGGTCTATGAATTCTCTGGCACTGAAATAAGGGTATAAAACCTCAAATTTCTTTGTGGGAATTGCCTGCTAAATGGGAGCTGTCTCCTCTTATCTATAGTATGAAAGAAATCCTAACCTTTTTTTTTTTCCTGAATAGAAATATAAAATAGCATCATGTAGTCTTATAGTTGTGAGGAAACTGAACTTTAATGGCTTCAGCACTTGACATTATTCATAGTTAGAAAGGTCAATTTTTATCCATCACCTGAGGAAGATTTCTCTGTTTCCAGCCAGTGATATTGTTGAGAATTTGCTACCTTTAAAACAAAGTTTCCTTCAAAGCCAAGAGTGTTTGCTCCTGGAGTATTATGTAAAATTCCAATCTACTGCATATGCTGACAATACCAGCTGCAAAGGTCTTTGGAAACACTGTTCACACAGCATGAAAATCCTGAACAAATGGAAAGTTTTATGGCAATACAATACACATAACACTTGCTTTCACAATTCCAGTTGACACTTAAATATTTAAAAACAACAAGGGACATATGGGTTATTTATTTTCTTTTTTATTTTAATTCTAGATCTGAAAATAGTTTCTAACTTAGTTATTTTAAGACAGAAATGGCACCATTTTAGCACTGAACTTGCGGGCAATTCATCAGGTTGTGAATTCTAACCTGACACTTACAATACACCAAATGCTTTTTCAATGCTGCTGTTGCACCATCTGCTTTGATATTGCTTCAGAATAATACTTAAAAATATGTAGCTAGGAGCAAAATGAGGTTTATAGAATTTGACTACAATCTATATCTTTCTGGGAGGGAGGATTAATCTTCAGTGCTTGAAAGCTTTTATGCTTTATAATTTTTGACAACATTTGAATAAGAACACAACTGGCACTGCCACAAGGATGTAAAAGTTTGCTCTTTTTAAGTTGTGAAATAATCATGTTCTTGTTAAGTTCTAAAGAATATTTTGTGTGGTGTCATTTTTCTCTTCAAAATCTAACCCACAGATATTGCTGCAATTTGTTTTAATTTTTCTTTCACGTGGGTATGACAAAAAAATTATGTAACTTGGAAATAACCGGGTACAGTAAAACAGATCTCTAAAGGATAAAGTCTGTGTTACTTATTTACAGACTGTAAAGAGCAAAATCTACTCAAAACCTCACTTTTGTGGACAGACATTGCGTGAGTGAATGGAGAGATTTCACATCATTACAGCTTCATGACACAGTATAAATATTGCAGATTTTACAGTTTCAGTTGAAAATTTACACAGAATAATCAAGTTGAGGAGTAGGGAGGCAGACAGTTTTATGAGATGTACTGTAATTGTTCTGACCTACTCCTGCTACTGGTGAAATAGGGGCCATAAAGGGAAAATCTTACTGTTTCTTTGTCCTTGGTCTAAGTATGACCTAAATGTTGCGAATCTTATGACAAAAAAATGAAGCCATTTCTGTATGTTAGCTGGCTCTATTGTTGAAAGTATTTATTTGGAAAACAGATTTTACTAGAACTGTTGTGTGGGAGGCTCTCTGACTCTCTCCAGGCATCTAGTGCTGGCCTCTGTCAGAAAAAGCATCCAAGACCAGGTGGATAACAGCACTGTAAATCTGATTCTAATTCTTCATTATGCCAAAAGGAAAAAAAACCAAACAAACAAAAAAAGCAAACACACCAAATCAGAAAACAAACCAATCTCAGTTTTATCTTTCTGAACTTTTCTTAATAGTGGAACATAAAGATGAAGTAGGCAAGTGTAGTCATGCCTTTAAAAAACATTTGTAAAACACTAAAAAGGAAGAAAAGCTGTGGAAGTACCACCTAATACACCACTCCCTTTCATTGTATTTTTCTTTATGCTTTTATCTTGGTACATTTTAAATGTGCAAGATGAAGAATTTTATAATTTCTCAAGAGGATTTATTCCTTAGACCTAGTCTAGAACTTCTTTGATGGACCAAAGGCAGAACTGTGACTTGAAGCATTTCAGTATTTCTACAGAGGATGCTCTACTGCTTCAACTTTTCAAGAGACAAGGTCACAACTCTCAGAAATCACAAGCCATTCTTCCCATGTGAACCTGTTTGGATTTTAGGGCAGGTGCAGTGAACTCACTTGAGCTTGTTAAGGGGAGCCCAAGGGGGCACCAGACCCCACTCCATATGGGGATGTGTCATTTATTAGGAAACAAGGATTTTATTCATGGAAATTTTTCCATTCTGCTCTTCGTTCATTCAAAAATTTTCTCTGACATGGTTTTAGGCTTCAGAATTTTGTTCTTCAGTGTAAAGAGAGCAATAAAGAAAATTAATCCTTGCCTTTTACCTCTTGCCCGAGGCTCCCAGAGGTGTGTGTTTGTCCCCTCTGTCCCCACAGGCTGATATAAGATCTAGTCTATATTCCTCAAGCTGAACCCACTCTTCAGCCCCAGCAGAGTCTCTCTCAGCCACAAGTTCCTCTGCACTTCTGCTCTAACTCTGACACTTCCTCCCCTGATCCCAGCCTCTCTTCATCTCCCATGGCACTTTGTCTCACACTCCCCCACCCTTCTTTTACCCATCTCACTAACACTTTCAAACAAGCACCTCGGAACACTCGCCATTTTGTACTTCTCTCTTAGGGGTGGCTAATGCTGACAAGGCTCATTATTTGTTCTGTAATTATCTCCTCAAACTTCCCATTTGCTGAGGAAAAAAGAAGAGCAAAATGTAGTGAGATTGCTGACACGTTAAGGCTTTTGCCTATCATGCACTTGTACTTCCTTGCTTTTCTATTTATCTGTTTCTCTTTCAGAGCTCTTTGCAAGAAGGATTTTACTGTGGGCCATAACCAGGGCTCTCAGATAAGGGAGCAATAGTGATAACACTGCTTCCAAAGCAGGGGGTGGTTTATGTTCATTAAAAACCAAATTTCACATCCATTGAAATGTGTGATGCTAATTCGACTGGAAGCACTCAAATCATCTTTCAAAAACTAACACTGCAGTGACTGAGGATTGCTCAGCTTGATGGATTAAAAATGTTGTATAAAACTCACAGTCCCAGCTGTGCAGGTACGAGTTATTCTCGTTTTATGACTAGGAAACTGATGTGCGAGGAGATGACATAGCTTTACAAAGTTTCCACACTCACCCAGTCTCAAAGTGCATCTAGGTCTGGAAATCACTTCTGTCCGGGGTCACCAAAGAGCCCAGCAGGAGCTCACAGAAACCTGGGCACAGCAAAGGTGCTGCTCCACTGAGCCTTCCATTTTCTGATGCTGAGTATTGACAGTCTCTGTTGCCCAGGATGACTCTGATGACTCAGGAATTACTCCCCAATATCCCCAAATTAAACTTTTACCTTTGCTTGTTTGTTTTTAAAACGTAAAGGGTTTTCTGTTAATGCTGCAATGTGGGTGCAGCTCCCTGGCACTTTGTGCCCTGCTCTTTGAGAAGGCCCAGAGTAGCATATTTATGTTTTCTGCAGCACATGTGAATCTGTGCTAATTACTGCATCGATGACAAAATTATCTGAATTGTCTGTGGTGAAGCAGAAGTAAACTACACAGCATCCACTGTGTATATAAACAAAAAAAAGACTAATCCAAAACCTTCTATCATCCACGGAGGCTCTTAGGTCTACGTTAGATTTTTTTAAAAAAGCAAAACACTATTTTTTACCCCTAGTACAGACAAAATAAACGGCAGCCAATTCACTTCAAACAACATTGCTGCACACAAAGATGGTGACATAATTAAGAAATGTATTCAAGCTATTACTAATTTAACATAGCTCATCAATACTTCCATCAGAAAGCTGTTTATGGCCAACAGTGTCACAACTGAATTTATGCATTGTAAATACAAATATATTTTATTCATAGAGAATTCTTGTGACTTCAATTATGCAATAAGTATTTATTTGGAATTCATTATTTTTTGTTTGATAACCATCATTAATTCATGTCCAACTGATTAAGCCCGCTGTAAAGCTTTAGTGAACATTATACAGGATAAAATATAGATTTGTAGAGCTCAGTGTTTTCCCTACAACTTCAAGTGGACTCTGTGGACAATGACATTATACTGTTTCACATGACCACTGAGTTTAATAATACCATTGCTAATCACAGAAATATATTGCAAAGCTTTCTATTAAAAACAATGTAAATCTCCAGCCAACAACTATTAATTTAGGAGAGCTTTAGCTTCTTGCTGCTTTTAGGCTGCACAAATATCATTCTTCTCACTCCCTTTTTTAAAATTTCTGCCTGAAATTCACATGTAGGGTGTTCCCTCTGCACCGCCCCTCACTTTGCAGGCAGGCAAATGCTTGCTTACCAAACATCCAAGCTCTCAGCACCACTGCCTCACTCAGAAAGGGTGGGATGTTTAGGAATACATAGTAAATTTAATCTTCCTCCACAATTTTTCTGAAGCAGAGTGCTAAAATTTGTGTCGGAGTATAAAGTAAGGTTCATATATTCCTGAACTGGCTTTTCTTTTTATGTGTTTTATCTCCAGTTTCCTGGAGTTCACCAAGAAATCAGCAGCAAAAAGTACAAATTAAAACAGCACGTAGGTGACAGAAAAATAAAGACTACAGTACTACAGTTTTCTGTACCTCCTGTTCCACAGAGAAATCTACTTTAATTACCCAAGGAAACAAGAGTTCAGATGCATGAAACCATTTCACCAAAGCTAAAAGCACAAGACAGGAAAATTTAAGTAGTCTGAACGAAAAATGCCTACTCACAAAACCAAACAGCTGTGCTCAGATAATTTCTGATAAACAAGGGGAGCATGAAGCCAGAAATTAATGGACCAAAATAGCTATGGTGGAAATTAAGCCCAATTAGCGAATAAAATAATGACAAGGGTTGTTCTTCCCCTTTCTTCCTTCTGTATGCTGAGATGGAGATCCTCATTTCAAGCTGACACCAACGATGGGCATGGACCAAAAGGAGTTGCTGTGCTGCTCACCATCAAAAAAGCAGCTACAAAAGACATTTTAATCCAGAATTTTCCACGTTTGCCAGCTTCAACCAACAAGGACCAACCCCTGACTTCTGAGTTTGCACCCCTGTGGTCAGACTCATTTGTGAAGCTGGCTTTGGAACTTGCTAGCTCCACTGACAGCTACTTCACACACTCTGAGAATTTGTTTTGAATTTGTCAAAACTGCGTGTTCACTTTGCAAAGAGCCTGTGAAATTATGTGTAGGACAAAAGACATAGTGAAATATTAAAAATATCAATACATAAATTATGGTTCTAAAACAGATAATGTAACTTCACATGCACAGAGAAGGCTTTTATACGGTAAAGAAAATCCAGAACATCAAATACTGCAGTATTAGCCATTGCTTTTGATGGTAAAATATATTATTCATAATAATTCCTGCTAAATTTAATTAAAATATTTATACTGAAAGATATTATTCATAAAACAAAGATTATCAGTCAGCAGTACCAAAAAATCAAGATCACAAAATTTAAGAGTGCCTCATAAAGGAATCCTTCATGAAAGGAAAGACATTGCTGGTTTCAATGAAAATCAACCCAGTGGAATATACAGATTAAAGCCAGAAAAAAACAGTGTCCTTGTGCTTTAGTGATGACTCTGAATTCTAAAATGAAACCCAGGAGGTAGGAAGATCCTAAGTGGATTTAAAGAGCTTTCCTGTTATCATGTAGTGCTTGAATACCACACCAGTTATTTTAAATGCATTACGGGTCTCTCCCATTAAGCATTTCCTTGATGGGTTATGGTTTTGGGGAGTTGGTTGTTTGTTTTTAAGAAATCCAACTGGAAATGCACTGTGATTATCTCTCTCTGAAGCAAGCACTTCTTTTTAATAAACTCTCATTGCTCACTGGTAATAATTCATTTTTCACATACTGTCAGGCAGCCCATGTAGACACTCACAAATATTCTCTATTCCCGAACACCAGTGAGGAAAGCATCTGCAGTTCTTACTCTTTTAGGTATTACCTAAACTGGGGTAGCAACAGAGTCATTGCTTAGAAAATGGTAACAGTACCTGCTTCTCCTCTACTGGCTGAAATCTGGTGTGTAGAAAAAGGGCTGCTGTCATTTCTATTAATCCAAGTTCGTTTGCTCACCCCTTCCTTTTCAGTTAAGGAGAGAATTCCTTTTTGCTGAGAACTGAAGTGAGCAGATGGACATCATATTCTACTGCAATAACACTGCTTTACATCTCTCTGACAATATAACAGCACTGTATATTAGTGTAATTTACTCCCACTTTAAGTCTCCTTTTCACTGACAGAACAGCATGAAGAGATCTTCATGTAAGTGAAAATAAGTCCCCTGCGAATTCCAGGATGAAATTATGACGTAGTGAATGCAAAACAGTGAACAAACCTTGGATGCTGATGGAAACCATACAATTAAAATATCATTCTGACTTAAGGGCTTTCCAAGTATTGCAAAGTAAATAGGGATTATCTATTTAGTTCACACTTAAACAACAAATCATAATTTCTCTGATCTCCAGAGATGATAGCAGTGAGGCACATGATTGATACATAATGGTATATTAATCACAAATGATGGTGTGCCAGTATTACATGAGAACTGCCTGGGAGGATTTCAGCCTCTTGCAGCAGCAACCCAACACCTCCCTGGCAGTGCTGACTTCCGTGGGGATCATTCTCAGAACAACAACGAAATCAAAGCCTCTGTCTCGAGGGGTGACATCAAATGGCATTATTAGATGCTGGGCACCTTCACCATGCAGAAGGTGCCAGGGTGTCAGAGTCTGCCCAGCTTGGTTCACACGGCAGAGTTACACACCTTTAGAGCCAGTGCTGCTGCCTGTGCTGCTCCCAAGCTTAAATAAACCCACAAACTGCTCAGATTTATCAGAGAAAATTTATAAAGGCAGCCAAATATCCAAAAGTTGCTGCCTTCACGCCCTCCAGTTGTCACTCAGGAGGCAGGGAGGGGGAGGGTGTGTGAAGAATTCCTCTCCCCTGCCCTGCAGAGCCTGTGCTGGAGGATGCAGCGTGCTCTGGAAATGATGCAGCTCGGGATGCAAACTCACCTGGGGCAGCCTGGAGATGTGGGATTTATTAAATTCTATTGCTAACAAGGCTGTGTGTAGTACACACTCTCCAGGGATACGATTTTGCAATCCTCACCTCACAGGCATACCAGCATATGTTTTACTAACCACTCCAAGGAGGAGCTTTATACAAATGAAGTGAGCTGCACAAGCGCAGCATCTCGTGCTTTTCCCACACAGTTTACTAAACATAAGGAAGTAACTTGAGGTTTAAGATGCTGCAGCACTCCCAGATATATCCACCCTATCCTCTAGAGGCTTTCCTTCTACTACTTCTTAAAATTCCAAGTAAGAATCGTGCTCTCTGATGTGGCATCTGGCGTGTTTCTTCAGGCCAGCCCTTGCTGCCCTAGTGAAAACACCTGGCTAAAGCACAGCTCGTCTGCACTGCCCTCTCTGCATCACGCCAATCTCACCTCAAAAGGGAGAGCAAAAAGGAGGCAAACTAAAAATCCCATCATGATGAACGTTTTAGGCTGATGAAAATGTATCCCAGGCATTCATAATTAGATTTCACATCCAGACAAAATGCACAAACTAGTTTTGTAGTGTGCCCATGGTCTGGTAACACCTGGTTTATCAGTGGGAGATCTGGAAAATGGTGTAAAAGTGTCTTGAGTAGACTTAAATGGCAGAAGGGGCAACATATAGGATGAAAAAAATCAGAGAAAGACAAACTACAAAACAAAAGATAACAAGCAAATTCAGTTTTAAATAGCTTAATTTTGTTTCATCTCCTTCTATAGTTTTCTCTTGATTCCTTACCTGTCCACTACACCTACTAAAAAAGACAGTTATGGAAATATGTAGCTGTTGCCAAAAATAAAAAGCTTTTGAATATATTAGGTGGCTAACTAATAAACTTTAATTTGTCCATTTGCCATTTATTTTGTGCACTATTTCTACCTTGATCTGTATTTTACAGAAGCGTGATAATAATGTAGTAGAATTTCAATCCAAACTTTACAATTTCAAACATTGTTTTTTCAGTTATAGGCATGTGCATCATTAAGTCACCACAAAACTTCTTTGCATTGCATTTTTAACAGGACACTCAGAATATACACAGTGAAATATTCTTAATTACAAGAATGAATCCTTGCTGTCATCACTGCACTTTACAAACATGACATCTAATTTTATTTCTTTCCCACGTTCTGTAGCAAAAATGTTGCTGAATGTGAGCCATCAGGGCCAAGAGGGCCAAGAAGGGGTGGCAAGGCAGGGTTTATAATGGGTAATCAAAAAAAGCTGTTTAACTTGCAGGAAATGGAGGGCCTCAATGCCTAAGGCAAATATTCCACTGTTCAAATTATCAACCAACTCGGTTTTCTGCATGTGTCCTATCCGTGTGTTTTATTAATAAGTCCTCCAAAACCTTGTATGATATTTGCAGGGTTTATCTCAACCTCTTTCTTGATGCTTTTTCCCCACAATTGGAAGGCCACCTACTTTGAGTTCCTCATGGCTGATTTCTTTCTCCACTAATGCTCAGTAGCTATTGTTTTATTGCAATGTATTTAGGAGAAACAGGCAATTTTTTAAGGTGCCAAGAGCTTCAAGCTTTGTTTGTTTATAGCTCCTCTGTGCACTGCTACATTTTTTCATGGATTCAACTGCCAGTGTAAGGGATTAAGGGGCTAAGCGAGTTTGACTGGTGCAGGAATCTTTCAAATATGTTCCTCTAGCTCAACTCTTTCACTGGCAGTTTTTACTTAACGATAACTGCCAAAATAAAAATCCCCTGGTGCAGCGGGAGTGACAAAACAATCACACTTTTCAGGCACAATTCAATATCTATCCACACCTCTGAAAAAAATGAAATAAAATAAAAGTTGACAAAATTATAAAGCTCTGGCCTGTTGGCTTGCTTTTGCTGGGGTTTTTATTTAGGTTTTTTAAATGCCCCAACTAATGTTCAGATCGTTAGACAGGATTGGAGTGATTGCTGACCTGTGCTCTTCCCACAGGCCAATAATTATTCAATTAAGCTCTTGCAAGTGAAAATAACTATTTTTAAGGTTATCCTACAGAAATCTTGCACGAATGCTCTTCAGTTACTGTTTTATTTGTTTCAGTCTACCTGAAAATATTCTTGGGGTCCTGATCCCCACATCCTAGTGATGCTTCTAGGGTTTTGTCTCTAGAAACAAAAATTATTCCTTGCATGAATTACAGACATGTTTCTTAGCTCCTAGTCCTAAAAGTGAAGCACAATTGTGTTCATCTAAACCTAGGCAAGCATGTTTTTTAAACATTTGAAAAGACATTGCCTACGTCATTTTCCAATACAAGATGAGATGACATTATTTATACTCATATTCTTCTGCTTTTGTTCATTAGACTTAATAATTTCAACTACAAACTGTTTGGTGTGTCTCTTGTTTTTTAAATTATGAATATCCCTACATCAAAATTACATTTTTTTTAAACACACACACACAAACACACACACAGAAACTGTTATTTGGTAAAAGATAACTGGTAGGTCATAATGTAATTGTGAAAGAGCAGGAAGCAGGAATAAAAGAATCACCAGAACGAGAATCATTTTGATCACACAGTTGAATGCCAAATAGGAGTAAAAATACTCCTATTAAAATTTGTAGATGATGCAGTGACCAAAAAAAAACCATATAGAAAGACTTTAACTCTTGAGAAAGTTGTGTTGAAACAAATAACTGAGCAGAATTATAGAGCAGAGAGCACAGAGCACAGGTCCTACCAAGGGAATGACAGCTTGAAGCCAAAAAAGCTGCAATTCTGACAAGGAGATGGAGAATAAGTGGAAAGGTAACTCAGAAACTCCGTCATGATGCTGGGAACAGACCAAAATAAACCCTAATTCAGTATCTGACAAAGAATGAGCAAAGTGTAAGAACAAGACAATGTTCCAGACCGCGTGACTACGCAGCATCTGGTAATCAAAGAGAACTGAGAAATTAGAGAGAAAGTGTAAACATATGACAAGTATCATGTCAAGGTTAGAAAAATGTGTCTTATTATTGGCAGACAAAGACTTGAAATCTTTAGCCCACCTGAAAGGGATCTCAGTGTCACGGGATTCCACCATCTTAGCGCCTGCACAGAGGAAAAAGAGAGAGCAACAAGAGCGGGACAGAGAAACTCAGCCGCGAGGCAAATGTCCCTCACAGTGAGGACAACTGACCACGGCAAAAATCCACCAAGGCAAAGCACAGATTTCCCATCTCCTGGCACTTCAGGCCTCTCTGGAATATACATTATTTACTCCCTACATTACCACTGGAGTGACATTGGTGACATGCCATGATAGCCATGACCCACGTCCTACCACACAACCCGAGCCGCGGGATGACTCTGTGTACGCAAAACCTGTCAGAGAAAACGCCCCACGTGTTTTACCTCTGCAGCATGTGGAAATAACCATCTCTCAGGAAATTTTGCATCTCCAGCTCTTCCTTACTTTGTCTAAAAGTATATATATGTATTCCTCACTCAGAACTGTTCCCTCTTGGCACAAGGGAAGCTTGATAGCTCTTGGCATGAAAGAACATGTGAT
This sequence comes from Pardalotus punctatus, assembly GCA_013400915.1. NCBI lineage: Eukaryota > Metazoa > Chordata > Aves > Passeriformes > Pardalotidae > Pardalotus > Pardalotus punctatus. Next base: position 454,092 of record VZTX01020280.1, read on the forward strand.
TAACACGTGTGGGCTCAGTGTTCCTCATTTGAGAATACTGGCTTCATTTGTATGGAATACAAATATGTCACATTTCCTCAGTATCTGAAACAGAACATTTATATTTATGAGGATATAAACTCATTTTCTCAAGTCTCCGATATTTGTTGAAAATTAATCATCCCCTTGCGAAACACATTCACTAGAATATTCATAGGAAGCAAACATAATGAATAATCATATTCAACTTTCATAATCAAAAGTTCCCAAAGCAATTTACAGGAGATAAGTATCATTATCCCCATTTATGGACAGGGAAACTGAGGCATAACATTAACTTGCTTGACATTAAATAGCAGAAATATGTTACACCTTAGATTTCTGGCACAACCCTGGAATTCCTGTTCCTCTAATGCATAAAGATAGTCAAAGAAAAAAAAGTTTTAATTTCAATGAATATTAATATGTTTCTGTGATCTTCAGCAAGATTTCCCTCAAGCAACTGATATTTCTCCACAGTGTTCAGAAGGTCTGTGTTCTTCAAGGCTTTCCCATTCCTACTTGAAGTTCCTGAACTATTATACTATAAAACTGGGAAAATTTGAAACAGGTTTCTCAACTTTATTTGCAGCAATGTTGCGACACCAGAGATACTATGCAGAGTGTCTCCAACAATTTTTACCTTCCTTCTGGTCTAAAGTTTTGTTTGTTTATCCAGTAAGATTTAATAATGACATCAGGCCACCATAACCAAGGTTTGCTTAACCCTATAGTTATCACTTTAAAAAAATTATAACAGGAAAAGAGCCTCAGTTTAAATTTGAAAATTTTCAAATTCATAAAATATCCTCCTTCTATTAACCATTATCATTTTAATTAAGGCTAAAGGATTCAATCTACATGGGAAAAAATAATTTTATCCTCATTTCCTCTGAGGGGGGAAAGAATCAGATTTGCTCCTCTATGAGAAATGAGAACACCAAAATTATAAAATATTTCACAGGCATACCCTCTCCATTTATGTACCTCTAGTCTGATGATGAAGTCAGTTCACAGCCCTACTTAACGAGCAGAACTGTATATATACATATTCTCACTTCTTACTGCTGGGTTTAATAGTTCCTTTTAAAATGATATATGCCAATGTAAATATAGTTAACATAAAATAATTATATTCACAAAATATTTATTAAATTTACTTCTCCACATAAAGAGCAAAAAATAAAATCTCCGTGCTCTGCTCAGTGATTTTAATGTGAAACTGCCGGAGAAGTCGTCAACGTATTCTCGGTGTAATACATTAAGCCAGCATGTGTGGGTGTCACATAATTGTAGACAATTTAGTGACTGAATTCCTTTAGGGTTTTAAAGTCCTACTATGTTTTTGCTTGGATACCTCTTTTCTGGGTCATTAAGACATGGTTGTCAAAAGAATAGATGAAACAAGCTTTTAATGTTTTATTGCTGAATAAGAGTTTGAAGGAGTTACTCTGCCTCAGCATCCAGGGTTTACAGCTGCAGAGCTGTATTTTATCTCACACACACCCCCCTCTGAAGCTGCATGCTGAGGGTGAAATTCGTTTTGGAGAAAACAATGCAGAGTTTTCTGGATTTTGATCACAGGTCTTACATTGCTGTATTATCTGACATGATCCCCTTCTTTAAATGCACACACTGGTTCCTCTGCACCAAGAGCAGCTCACTGCCAGGGCTGACCCACCAGGAGCCCTGGGGAAGCTGCTCTGACTACAGAAATGGAGCAAATCCCATTGTGCTCTGCTCCCAGGGCAAATACACCCCAAATCCCATTGTGCTCTATTCCCAGGGCAAATACACCCCAAATCCCATTGTGCTCTGCTCCCAGGGCAAATACATCCCAAATCCCATTGTGTTCTTCTCCCAGGGCAAATATCCCCCAAATCCCACCGTGCTCTACTCTCCAGTTGTGCTGCTCCTGGGGTGAATATCCCCCAAATCCCACTGTGCTCTACTCTCCAGTTGTGCTGCTGCTCCTGGGGTAAATGTTCCCCAAACCCCACTGTGCTCTACTCTCCAGTTGTGCTGCTGCTCCTGGGGTAAATATCCCCCAAACCCCACTGTGCTCTACTCTCCAGTAGTGCTGCTCCTGGGATAAATATCCCCCAAATCCCACTGTGCTCTACTCTCCAGTTGTGCTGCTGCTCCTGGGGTAAATGTTCCCCAAACCCCACTGTGCTCTACTCTCCAGTTGTGCTGCTGCTCCTGGGGTAAATATCCCCCAAACCCCACTGTGCTCTACTCTCCAGTAGTGCTGCTCCTGGGATAAATATCCCCCAAATCCCACTGTGCTCTACTCTCCAGTTGTGCTGCTGCTCCTGGGGTAAATGTTCCCCAAACCCCACTGTGCTCTACTCTCCAGTTGTGCTGCTGCTCCTGGGGTAAATATCCCCCAAACCCCACTGTGCTCTACTCTCCAGTAGTGCTGCTCCTGGGATAAATATCCCCCAAATCCCACTGTGCTCTACTCTCCAGTTGTGCTGCTGCTCCTGGGGTAAATGTTCCCCAAACCCCACTGTGCTCTACTCTCCAGTTGTGCTGCTGCTCCTGGGGTAAATATCCCCCAAACCCCACTGTGCTCTACTCTCCAGTAGTGCTGCTCCTGGGATAAATATCCCCCAAATCCCACTGTGCTCTACTCTCCAGTTGTGCTGCTGCTCCTGGGGTAAATATCCCCCAAACCCCACTGTGCTCTACTCTCCAGTTGTGCTGCTCCCAGGGCAAATATACTCCACATACACAAAGCTTGGAGAAACATGACTGACAAGGGATGGGTGAGGAAGGGCTTCTCAAGGTGCAGCAGCAGCAAAAGGAAAACCAAGGGGAATGTGGCCCCACTGCTCAGTAAGGTAAGGGATGCAGGGAAGATGAGCTCCTCAAGGTCTGCTCACTCCTGGGGCACACCCGAACTCCCCATGACAGAGGATACCGAGATATATTTGAGCTCACACGTGAGTTCAAGCAGTGAGGTGGGACAGGTCTGAGCCCATGGGTACACAAAAGACATTGTCAAAGCAGGTAGAACCAATGGAGATGCCAACACAGGCAGTGACTGCTGAACACAACCCTACAGAGAGGCTGAGAGATGTTTCCTTCAGCCTGGAGAAGACACACAAGGCTCAGAGGAAAAGGGGTAGGAAGGGGCCTTTTGCTTCATAGAACTGCCTGCTGGGAGGGATAAAGATGACAGAGGCAGGCTGAAGTGAGTGGAAAAGGAAAATCTCTACCCTTGGAGATGTTTCAAGTTTATCTTCAAAACCATGAGAAACTTGATTCAACTTTCCAAAACATAATCACAACTTGTTGATTTTAAAGATCAGCATGATTCTGGTTCCATCATCAACATGACCTCATAAATCATAATATCAAAACAACTATCATCAATTGTAATAATCAACCTGATTAGGATTTCAAAATGAATATATGACATCAACATAATTATAACTTGTTGAGTGCTGTCAGCTTTTTTTTCTCTATATGACAAGTGTTATTAAAATTTTGGGAGAAAGAATCTCTAATACTTTTCCTACTTTGCATAAAATCTAAAATTTGGAGACTATATTCTAAGTCTGTTATTTTCTTAAACTTCTCCCCTGAATTCCTTTAAGGACACACACCCATGTTCAAGTTATACTGATCTTTCATGGTTGAGCCAAAATGAGGAGATTGGGAAGGTGTAGAAGATGGCAATGAAAGAGTTGTAGAGAAATCAAATAAGTGAAACTAATGCCGTTTTAAAATGTGTCACTCTAACCCAGCTGCCACAAAACCTCACATTCTGTAATATTCTACACATTAAAGTAAATATCCACACACCTGGAGGAAAATCCCATGGGCTTAAGCTGGTGCAGATGAAGTGGAAAAATAGAAACACCTTGATGGAGGAAACAGTCTGGAAGGCTGAGTGAGAAGTCAGTCTACTGCAAATTTACAGTATGATTGTGAGGCAAATAAAAGGTTAGGAGAATCTTGGGTGATTTAGAAATGAAAAGTCAAGGTGCTGAGAACAACTCCTCTATACTTCTGGGAGTTATGCATCAATTCTTGACAGTTCACTGCAGAAAGACAGGTGCATTTGACAGATGTACTTTTTCTGCAAGACTGAATGAAGAAAATTCCAGACGATTGCAATAAAACACTTATTTCATCCTCCAGATCTGAACAGAGGAGTGTGTTGAAATCCTAGCAACGCAGAGAGCTGAAAGATAGCACTAAAACATGCAAACAGCTGAGAGGGGAGAAGGGATGAAATGCTACTGAAACTTTCTTCTGATCTTACACTGAAGCAAAATCCAACCACTTTAGCTAAACCCTTCCATAACTTTTACTCCATTCGCTGCACAAGGGTGGTTACAAGCCTGTTTTTACTGCACACTCCAGTGAGGGTGCAGGTTTACAGGACAAGACATGGACATCACCTCCTTCAGTCACAGAATCGTGTTTGCCTTGGAATTTTTTCCCAAATTGCATGGAACTTGCTAGGGCTCTAAATCCAGCTAGAATCACACACAGGCTTTCATAAACTGCATGTAAGAGCAATGCCTTTCTTTTTGCCTTTTTTTTTTTTTGTTTTTGACCATTTCTTACTTTTTCCTCCCAGAAAATGGACTCCAGAGTTTTCCCATCCTGCAAATACCAGTGAGCAATGAGGAGCAACAGAATACAGAAGAAGGAAATCTATCAGAGTAGACCTGACATCATTTCAAGAGGTAGCTATTACAGTATACAAAAAGCATCAAAAATGACCATAGGCCATCAATTCCAATGTGTTCTGCTGAGCATGCAAAGCAAGAAGGGCTGGGGGGTTAATTAAGAATATATGTTTTGAATAACATGAAGAAACAAGGTGATTTTGGGATTAATTAGACTACAGAACAATTTCTCACCCAAAGGAAGAGCTGGAATTTCCACCATTTGAAATGTTATGAAAGATGGAATGAACCTAAGGAGAATCCACAGTCGAACAGCCACCTCATGGCTTGGTAGAGTAGAAGAGCAGACATTTTCAAGCTTCAACCTGCAGTGTTTTCTGTCCAAATAAAACCCACTCTTGCTCAACCTGCAGCCTGTTTCCTTGCATCTTTTTATTAACTGTCTGTTCCTTTCTCTTTGCTCTTTTAAGCCTTGCAATGCACCCCACCTTCTTTATTGAACACAATGGTCATAGTCCTCTGCAGCTGGATCTCCATCACCGAGCAAGCAAACCCCGAACTGTTCATTTACCATGACAAAACCTCCAAAACCTCCTAAATTTCCAAATATCTTATGTTCAACGCAGCCCAACAATTTGAAGAAGCCTGTAAACTAAATGGTTTATAGATATGGAGCAAATTTGAAGTTGCAAGCCTTGCTCAAAGAAATCCTTGCAAATGTTATCATTGCTTACCACTCATATTTCAGTTTTTCTTTAAGATTTGAATCAAGTCAGATCATACTGAAACAGAACAGATGCAACAAGAATATTCTTATTCTCACCATTTTTCTAAAACAGATCTTAGTGAAAATCCTCTGCTCTTAATGAAATCTCAATTATGACTCAAGCTTCTTTCAAGCATCTGATTATTTAGTCATCTAACTAGTAATGCCCCACAAATTCAAAAAGATATCATACTTAACATCTGCTGCCCCTTCTAAGGTCTTCGCATTTTCTACAGAGATGAAGAAAGAAAGTCAGCACTTGTAACAGCTTTCTATAAACTTATTTTTGCTACCAGAGAAATTTATTTTCACCGGATAAGAATTTCCGTTACTAACCCAAAATATATGTGCTTTACAAACCATGACTTGTATTAGAAGGATTTGTGAAAAACAGCAGACTTGTCACACTGATGCACTTGGTAAATGCAAGCCTCCTCCGTGTGTGTACAGTATTGTGGAAGAAAGGAATTGCTAAACAAATTACTGCATTTCACTACCCAGCAGGGTAATAACCATAGCAACATCTCATAGAAGAGGAGGAAGGTTGAGAAACTGTAGCTCTGGGATTAGATATTTGTAGACTCCATTTTGAAGAAAAAAAATCTTTACTTAATTAAAAGTTTGTTTCATTTTGGAGGGGGAAAAAACACCCTCTTGTCTATCTACAAAAGATTAGAAGAAATAAGAGAAAGGTATATAACCTTGCAAAAATTATACAATGCTGTTTTCATATTTTGTGGCATTTTACTAAAAAAAAAAAAAATTAGTTACACCTATACAAGTAGCTGGGCAGATATTAATCAAGCACATAAAGGGATAAAGTGAATACCCAGAAGTCAGACAACACAATTTTCAAGATGCAGCTCCTTTTGGGACTCATCACCAAGTAACAAATGCATCTGCTAATATGGTTATGAGCACAGTCTGGCTCATTTTGTATTTCTTAGCTTAGAAGTCAGGTTTACCATTTAAAATTCATCTGATAAGCAGGTGGGCCATTTAAAAGGTAAGTTCATAAACACATGGACAGACTGCAAAAGTGTAGGAGTCAAGGTTTGTTTGGGTTTGAGAAGAACTTAAAAGTCTGCCTATCTGAAATTCTTCAGGCTTTTGACTGAGAAACCTCCCTGAATATTTCATTTCAAAGGTCTTTGGAGATGCACTGCTCTTTCCAGTGCCAGCTGAACTTACAGAGGCAAAGATGTGACAAAACTGAATTAACTGGGTTTGGACTGTGATGCCCAGAACCATGGAAAGTTAGAAGGGATCCCCTGAGATCTCGACTCCAAACCTGCTTGCAATGCAAGTGTAGCTGGAACGCATTGCCAAAGGCCGTGTCCAGGAGTTTCAAACACCTCCATTCTTCTGCGAGCCTCACCCCAAAAAATTTACTGCTCCCACGGGGATTTCTTCCCTTGCCATCAGTTGGAATTTGCCATATCCCCACCTGTAGCCTCTGGACCCAGACCCAGTCCAGCTCCACCAGGACTTTGCACCCCTCCTGAGCCCCTGCAGAGCACAGGAACAGTTCCTGTGGAACATCTCCTTCTCCAGGCTGGACACACACAGCTCTCAGCCCCTGCAGAGCACAGGAACAGTTCCTGTGGAACATCTCCTTCTCCAGGCTGGACACACACAGCTCTCAGCCCCTGCTCACAGCCCCACCATCCTGAGAGCCCTTTGGATCCATATTTGCCGGTGTCATCACTGTTGCGGTCCCAAACCCACACAAAATACCCCTGAATGCCTATCTAAGTTTGCATCCTTGGCACGTTTATATAAAATTAAAGGTTATTTGAATTAATGGCTGATTCAAATCCATCTCTGGTGAAAATATACAGTGTATCTTGAGATTTTTTCAGTACGTAAAGGAGCATTTTGTTCAGGCTACATTCTGGATGTGTAATTTAGTTTCCATTTCTTTCCAGAAGAGAATTTCAATCTATATTTTTCTTTTCTTTTTAAAAACAAAAAAGAAAAAAACTTTCCTTCTCTAAAAATATGAATGCTTACAAAAGATTGTTGTCTCTCTGGTTCTGTAAGTATATCAAAGTAGGCAAATTCTTTCTTTTTTATGCCGCTGCCTGGCCTCTGCAATGCAATTGCTTTACAGAGTGCCATCGCAACACAGAAACAACTTTTCTTGAATTCTCTGAGAGCAAAATGATCCTTATAGAGAACAGACAGGTAAAAGAGCTTTTTTAAAAGAGTAGAAACACCTAACAAAGGCTTGATCAGTCAGAATATTACAGCTAATTTTACAAATTTCCAAAGTACAAAATAACTAGCTAAAGAAGATGGCACTACAGGGTTTTTTGCATTCACATTTTTTACATATTAGTATGTGCAAAGCTGCTAATTTTTTGAAACTAGAATGAATTACTGTCAACAGAGGGATCTAGCTCGAGTTTATCTTGATGCATCTTGAACCTGTCCTTGCCACAAACAAGAAATAGAATTCTTACTGTGGGTGCTATACGTATTTTTCAATCGATGAGATCCATACTCAAACTATTTTATATAAAGCACAAAGTGATGTGGCAGCAGCAGATAAAAGAATCAGAGCATTTACCAAGAGGTGTTATTAACTTATTATTTGACACAGATGGTTTGTTAGTATTTTATGCTTATGAAACTGCTCAAGATGGTGCATTTCCGTGACAGCTGATCCTCCTCAGTTCTGGTCAGGGAATAATTGCAGATGCTTATAATCCACTGTGAGAGGTATAGTAGGCATCTAAAATATGCATAAAACCTATTTTTGCCACTTCTTTGATGCATATAGCATTTTATGACAAGCCAGAAAATTAGTTGATCTAAAGATTATACATTACATAGTGCAGAGAAAAACATTACAAGTTAGATATCCTTGTGAAATTAGAATATGAAACTTCTTTCAATTTTGTAGTTAATAAAAGATAAGGGGGAAAAAGAAACACATGCCATTCCCCTTTTCCCCATGTGAAACAATAAGTCTGTGAAGTACCTGTGGTATCTATCAAACTCCCTGAGATTACTAATTACATTTAGTATGTGCAAACAATTCAGAAATAAATGTCTGAATTAGTCCTTTCTGGAATTCTCTCTGATTGAAATAACTACACAACCCTCTGCTGATGGAGGAAAGAAATAAAAGCAAGGAACAAAGAGAATCTCCAAGAGAGATCTTTTTGGATAATATCTCATACAACAAATATCTTGAATATCTACTTCACATCAAGAATTAAAAAAAAAAAACCATCCTCCTATAGCATAAGACTTGAGCTTTTATGGAGAACATCTACTATGTTCTTCTAAACCTCCTAAATACTACAAGCAATGGTCAAAATTGGTATGTTCTCAGTGGCCTTTCTGTAGCAATTTTTCCAACTCATTTACTCATCTAATTTAACATATCTTACAGAAACTTCAATGGGAAAGGGAATGGAATTGTTCTGAGGCAAGAAAATTTAAATTATGCACTTTTAAATGGAAAATCAGCGTGTTTAATCTTTTGTTAGCAAGATCCAGAAACTAAAGGCTTTTTAAAGTGAAAATATCAGTCCTGCTTTTTGCCTCCAGACTTTCCAGAAAAAGTTCCTCTGCAGCGTGGGACATTAGTTCTATTTTGTAATAGGATGTTGGGTCAGATGTATCAGTAATCAACACAAGGACACCTTCAAGAAAGCCAACTCCACCTTAAAACCTCTGCAGATTATTCATATAATTAAACTATAAGTTGTGACTGTTTTCTCATAGAAGCAGATATTATTTTGATATTTTCCCTTCACCCTTTTTCAGTTTCCTCTGTGATACAATGCCAGCTCAGCAGTTTCTGCAGAAGAATCATGTTTCTCAGTCAAACAGGGAAAATACACCCAAATGAAATATTATAAGCTGCCAAGAATGAAAGTATCTCCCAAGAGAAACTCAGTATAAAACTTACATCTATTTTTAATTTGGTGGTACAAACAAATCAGTTTTTAAGCTCTGTCACATCATGTGCATCGCCTAAGATTGTCTGTAGGATCCTTCTCTCTGGAACCCTTTTCCATTCTACAGAAATCACTTCACTCACACTTTTCCTTGAAGTCCACGTGTTTCCAGTTGCTTGTGAGAGAGAAAATTATTTCCTCAGAATCGTCACTGCCGTGGTGATAACCCTTCTATTTGCCCATAAGAGTCACCACAAAAGTGTAGTTGACAGTCATGTTGGAATGAAAAGAGAGAGAACAAGACTAAATGAAACCAAAGCCTTCATGAAAGCAGAATTGAATGCACTCTGAATAAGCTTAGAGAGGGAGACAAATGTAAAGATAAAGGAGAACCAGAAGTTCCTTTACTAAAATAGGACAGTTAAAGACAGATTATCTGAGTGTGAAACAGATGATCATCAAGATGTCACTTCACTAAAGCACAAATTTATTTATTCACTTCACAGGCCAGAAATTCAAAAAGGTTTTTAATTACCAAGGACAAGTAGAAATGAATAGCACAAGTGCATACACAAAATGTAAAACCTGAGAGCAAGCAGACACAACAGGCTAACTGAATTCCAAAAGTGTATTAGTAATGTGAGAAGGACACACATATGCAGAAGAAAGGGAGTAAAAAAATAAAAATAATAAAATCTACTGATCTGCTACTGCATGGAGAAGAACAACTAGAAAGGCAAAAATCAAGAAGGCCCAAAAGTTTAATATTGTTTTGCTTCAGTCTGCACTTGTGATGTAATTGCAAGCAGGCTGCCAGTACAGTTAATACCAATGAATAAGGGCAAAAACATAGGAAAAATAATCTAGGACTATTTAGATAAGCTAACTTTCTTTTCAAAACAGCTAGGGTGGATTTATTTCATTACAGCTCTGACTGAAGTGATGTCAAAATTGATTACCAGTTACAACTCATGACAATGGTGGAGTATTGGACAGGGAGAAAAAGGAAAAATGTTGTGTCTATTTGCATTTAAAAAAACAGGAGGCAAAAATAAGGGTCAGACAAGTTACAGAAAAGTGTGATGACCTTTCTGGAAAAGAACTGAGACAAATAATCGAAGTAGTTGTCAGCTTCTAGATGACGAGAAAGAGATTTGACAAAAAAGTAGTCACCAGAAATACACGTAATTTCTTTCTATAACCAGGTAATGAACATATGAAAAATGGGGAAAAAAGCGAAAGAAGGGGAAAAAAGATATTAAATCTCCTGATACCTGTAAGTTCATTGACATTCTTATGAGCAAGCTTGGGGAAAAAAAGGAAAACAAAAACAAGCAAACAAAACAGTCACCAAACTAAAACCCTTGTGGACTAGATTAATCTACTACTGATGCAGTCCTAATTAGGATGGAAAACAATTTTCTATACTTATTAGGTGCCCCCATTAGAGAGAGAACCTGAAGTCAGGTTCTTTCAGTGTCTCCCTTGGTTGTTCCTGTTTGATGGTTTCAGTAACAGGATTACAGAGCACACATTTTTTTGTGAAGAAGATTAAGGAGCACAGTAATTTCTGTAAGAACACAAAAGTATCCCGAACAAAATAAACGCTCCCAGAAAAATATGACTAACTGGAGAAGTAATCTAGAAAAGTGAAGGCAGTTCAAAAAGGACCACAGAAATTTAGAGGCACAAAGAAAATACAGTGAATGGTCAGCTAACTAGGAACCCTGAAGACTTGATCAGAAGGTTATAGCAGATCATAAGTTGTTTATGACTCAGTAAATGTCATGGTCTTACAAGAACAGGAACAATTTCCTCAGAGGAATAAAAGCATACTGTGGTTCAGAAATAACAGTTCATCTAGATATCACATCACCTGAAATATTGTATCCCACTGCTGTCCAAGGAAAAGCTAAACAATTTGCAAAAGTAATTTTTAAAAATTAAAGACAAAAGGAAGAGAAAAAAAAAGAATCAAGGGTATTAAATTCATCCTACAAGAAGAGCTTTAATAAACTGTTGATTCTTAGGCTACAGAAAAGCAGAGACAGAGGAGATTTGATAATAGTCTTAATGTACTAAAAGGAAGGAAAGAATCTGTTCACCATTTTTACTTGGGATATCACAGGAATTAATGAGCTTAACTAACAGCTAAGGAGATTTAGGTTAGATATTAGGCAAATCTTTCTAATTGTAAGAACACTTAAGCTCAGGATAGATTTCCCTAGGGATGCTGCAGACACTTCATAACTGGCGATCTTTAGGAGAGTTATGTACTCATCTGCCAGGGATGAAAAGAGCACAGTTGATCCTGCTTTGGAGCAGGATGACAGAGCAGATGACTGAGCTCTTCACCTGCTCTTCTTCCTCTGAAATACAAAATTAATTTCCTGAGTAGGATCTCAAACGGACAGACTCCCAATGTGGGAGGTAGTTTTAATGCCATGCATAAATTTCAGCTACCTACAGTGAAGGGAATAAGAAATCCTAACACAATATTTTACTGCAGGAAAGACAATGTGTCCAGAAAAACTTAAACAAAGGGAACAGTTTCCTAGATTTGCCAAGATAAGTGCATTAAAAAAGAGGTCTTCCTATTATGCCTAAATAATTTTCACACTTGTCGCTGTATAATATTTGGTGGACTATATTCCTCACATTTTTCCAAGGCCATTGTTGTAAAAAATTTGAACTTCAGAGAGGGTATTCTTTCTTTCTTATATTATTCTGATATGAACTTTCCTCTCTCTGTCATCTCTCTGCCCACCAAACTTACAGCACAGTCCCAAATGGGAATTTAAAAGCTGCTGCTTTCTCTTTCCACAGGTTAAAATTTGAGCTGAGAACAAAGTTTTGCATTGTCTTAGCTGAGGTGATTTAAATTTTTATTCAATAAACCCCGTGTATATTTCTGAGCTGTATTCTGTTAAGAATCTAGAAATAGTGAAGGGATTAAAGAAAATAATAGGCAAAGTTTCTGTCATAGGTCATAAAGTGACTGGGCCACCTCTGGAAATTTCTCCTGGCTGAGCAGTAGATCCTCCTGTTATAAAAATCTTCATTCTCATCTACAGTAGCCTGGAAGTTTTCAACCGCTTTGGTGGTCCTTAGGTTGAAATTTGGTAAAAAGATGTGTAGAGTTCCAGGCATTGATTGACAACAACTGTACAGACATAACCTCCAGGGGCCCTCATCCTCCAAACTGCCTGGTTTGAACCTCTCCTTCCTTTAGGAGAAATTGTAAGAACTGGAGGCATGCAAAGCTGCACCAGGTCTTGCAACTGAGGACAAGAAATCAGCCTACAGACTTATCTAACCTAAGTCCTCATAAGACAGGGATGGAACTTAAACTGAATATTCTTTTGATGCTAGAAAAAGCTCTGAAACCACAGAAAATCTATTTTGACAACTGTAGGAGTTAAACTCTAATTTCAGATGCGTGGCTGTCAAAGGAAAAAACCCTGTTTCTATGCCTACAGAGATTAGAATCTGGCAGATGATCTAAAAACCCAGCTAAATATTCTTTTTATAGAGTCACCTCCTAGTCCCCTTATTCATACGAGGAGTCTTGCAGCATTCAAGAACAATAAGGGGGATTTGGCTCATCTTGCTTTTGTGTTCAATAACATGCTGTAAGATAAAATCAATACAGACAAGCGCATATTAAGCTGAAGGTCACTCCTATGGCAGTCAGCTCTCGCTCTACAACAGCTCCTGTTTGTGCATCTCTACTCTCCAGAGCAGCTGATTCTGCCACTCTGGGCAGCTTTGAGTATTGTTTTCCTTATCTCTCTCGAAGTTCAGCAGCAGGAAATGGAGCAGCTCGCTAGGATAGGAGCTGCCCTCTGCGAGGAAGAGTTTTGCAACTTCAGACATCACCATGGGCATTGTCTTGTGTTCTGGGCTACAGCACAGGGATTTTTGTACATTCAGAGTGCTTTGATCAACAGTTTTGCCATCATCAGACTCCTGAGACAGCTCAAAAACCCCTTTCCATGATACACAGATAGATGAGGCCCCTCTCTTTGAACAGAGCAAAGACTATTCCTCATGGTTATATAGGCTGTAACCACAGCACCGTGACTACAAGAAACTGAAGGCTGAAAATGTATTTATTTCCAAACATGTTAGACACCTAAGTTTTTACTCCAGAAAATTTCAGCTTGAAGTTTGGAAGTCTCAGAAAGATTTATTCATTTCCAGAAGTGCTAGGCATTTCCAGGCTTAACTGAAGCTCAGCTAATTATTCTGCTAAAGAGCTAGAAGCTAATGAACCCAATAATGAAAATACTTCATTATGACTAACACAATTTTAAAAAAAAAAATTATCTTTTCATGGCATTTCTTATTGAGTACCCAAAAAATGAGGCACAAAATTTATCACATTGAAGGCTGTGCTTGCCTTTCCATCTACTTAGAGCTGATAAAGTATTCAACAAGACTTAAATAAGAGTAAATATGATTGTGAATACTAATAGTGAAAGAAAGATTTCTCCTATATGGAACCTAAGTTGAATGAAGTGCATGTCAAAGTACAGATACCTCCAATATAATTCACAATGTGTACAGGTGATTTAAAAAAGTGAATTACACTAAAAGTGTCATCCTCCAGTGTCAGCATTAAAATATGGAACCAGCTGTAATGTGACTTAATACAAATATCATCTAATTCGACTGTGTGCACAAAGACACTGTGATAGTGCTGGTATCTCTGTTCTGCACTTTCAGGTAGAAATTCATTGGACCACATCTCAAGTAACTCTATAATCCCATTGCCTGTATTCTTTATATTAAATGACAAGAGGAATTTATTTTTTTTTTTTAAATTATGCCATCTGATACACATTTCAAAATACAGTGTGGGTTATGAAACCTTGCAGTTCTAGAATGTGAAAGAGTCTGACCTAAAATATTCCTACCCTTTCCAAATAAAATCAGTCACTTGCGGAAGCTGAAACTGGCAAGCTGTACGATACAAACATATTTAGTTATTTTACACTTTCTTTTCTCAGGTACTTGCTGACACTGGGTCTTTTTAATTTTTTTTTTTCAACTGACACTATAGCAATAACTAAATTTAAACTCTCATTTTAGATACAGAATTCCAACATCTCATCGCTTTTGACGCTACATGGCATTCTTCATAAAGATAATTAAGTTGGCCAAGGAACTAAGTCAGCCAAGACTTTGATGTAATGCAGTTACATGAAACTCTTCTTCATACTGGAGCCTTCCTCTAAGAGCATGGCCCTGTAGGAAGGCATCACATGTTAGTTAAAAACACCACCAGGGGGATTTGGAGTGTGTTAGTGTCTCCGTGCTGATCCAAACAGGGGAGAGCTGTTCGTACTCTCACCGTAGCAGTTGTGTGGTACCCGCACAGCACCTTCCCCAAAACAGCACGGCAAGGGTGGGAAGAGACAGGGCTTATTTAGGGACACACATGACACTGCTGAAAGCACATGTTTATTTTGCAAAGTGTTATGGAACCCGTTTGCTTCGCTTCAGAGAGCTCAAAAATTATACTCATCCCGATCCCTATGCTGCTTTCCGCTCAAGTTCTACATCACTTCAAGGTTTTTCTCATGAGTTGTTTCAGAAAAATTCTAGAAAGCCTCTCAGAATTCTCATCTTTTAAGGGGCTTCTCTATCCTGTGAGTATTTCTTGGACTTTGCTGCTTTTCCCAGAAACACTCCTCTCTCTCCAGAAAATTATCCCTTCAGGTGCGCCAGACGGCAGCGATTGGATTCCGCCACATGGATATTTCCAGTGGTGCAGCAAAGTCACCAAACTAAAGTTTCACAGTTTCCCCAAAACGTTACCAGTCAGAACAAAACCATGCTTTCTTTTCCTTTTCTCATCCATCAGTGTTGATTCAATGCTCACTCAGCACTCACTGATTTTATTCCATCATGTGTCAGCAGCTCTGCACCTGGCACGTGTCAGAGTAAGGCACAAGGAGCAAGAGCAGGCACTGAGAGCCCCATCCCTCCTCCCATTCCTGCTGCTGCTATCTTGCCTCGTCTCAGGTTTGTACAAAATATTGCCTCCGGCTTCCGTGCAGCACACAGCCAAGCATCTTCACATTTCAGTTCCTTTTTATTCTTACTTTTTTCCTCCCTCTCTTTCTCTCCTTTCAAGCAGCTGTGTTTCTGGAGTTTCCCTGGGGAAAACCTTAAACTTGAAAGGACTTCTTAATAACCTTGCTCAGCCCTGCACACAGGAAATTAAGCCATTCTGCAAATTCAGCATTTACCACTGTGTTCTGCAATCCAAAGTTCTCATACACACATACAGTTTGCAGCCACTTGGGGATTGACTCCACCACCTTAGAGAAGTGCAGGTGAATTCTCATTTCTCTGTGTGAACTCTTTGCCTAAAGATGTGGGTAATAGTTCACATATCGAATACAAACGGCTCCAAACATACCAGAACCTCTTTGCATGGCTGCCAAAGAGATCTGTCAGACAAACAAAAATCATACGAAAGGAAAACATAATTAAGGGCCTTTGACTCTCAGATTATTCTCCACTTGATTAAGTGCAATGAGTGCCTGCTCCCCTTTAAAAAAAATAAAAGGCAACTTTTTCTTTTCCCTCCTGCCCCCTCTTCTAGTGCACTGTGGTTTAGGGAATTCATTCATTAACCCCTCTTAGTTGTTTTCCCTCCAGTCTAAGGGGTTGATACTTAGGGACACAACCCTCCTTTATTTACATACCAAGACTGAGAAACTGGCTGTCTAATTTGGCTCCGTCCCAGGCAGCCGGGCTGCGAAAAGCGCAGTCAAATTGCTCAGCTGCTCTGCGAGTTTGGGAGGATTGGTGCCTGGCACTCGGCACAGAGCTCACAGCAATTCCCAGCCAGGCTGTCCAGAGAGCTCAGGGAAGGCTTGGACCAAATTTTTTTCTTCTTCTATATTAAGAAAATCAAGGACCGGTGCTGATGTGTTTGCTGCCCCATTTAAATCCATGTTTCCTTGCACGGGTGCAATCACCAACATAGAACTAAGTTCTTCCCAGACATTTGATGTACAAGAAACACCCACAAATCTGACATATTTCACATGCAAGACCACAGAAAGACATACCAGGCGCATAAAACCTTTGTTTCCCCTAATTCAGCACACTCAAATACTCATCCAGCACTTTGCTACTCTAAGTCTCTGTACTTTCTGCCACGAGCCATCTCTCCCTGCTTCCAAAACACCTTCAACCGAAATCACATCTCTGCCTTGACATTTCGAAGTGCAGCAAGCTGTGCCCCTCTGAAGGCACCCATCCTTCTGACCCCTCTGAAACACGAGTACAGGAGATGGGGTGCTGTGCACCCAGGCTGCTTCCCGATCCCCCACACAGAGCACACTGAATGCCAAAGGCTGCCGTCACTCCACACGTGTCTCAGGGAGGTTTCCATCAGGCCACTGACAAGCCCTAACTAAATTATTACCACCAACAGCATCCCTTAAAGAGAAATCACACAGTTCTTTTAACCCTCTGTCTGCCTCCTCGCCCTCCTCTCAAAGCCACAGCAGCAGTGCTGGGTAGGAAGGCTGAGGCACCACGTCATAGCAAGCTCCGTAATTGCAGAGGTGGATTCACTCCAGATGTTTCTCTTGCTTAAGCAGCTCCTCCAGCAGAGAAGCAGAGAAGGCTGGCAAGACCCAGGAAGGGGAACTGGAAATTCTTTGCTTTGCTTGTAGCACAGCAAGCACATGGGTCAAAGATGAATTAAACACCAGTGTGTCACAAAAATACTTGTAACTCCAATAGAGTAAACTCTCTCCACAGAGGAGCAAGACGACCTTTTTTTCAGTTAATTAATGTGAATCAGATTCTTAAAAAAAAAAAAAAAAA
>VZTX01020280.1:471297-496004 GCA_013400915.1 Pardalotus punctatus
AAAAAAAAAAAAAAAAAAAAAAAGCTCTCAACTCAATAACTGCTGTGAAATGACTGGGTTTTGCAACTGTTTCACAAATACACATAAAAGCCTATCGTGGTAATTTTGTTTTACTAGCTCCTATGGAATCTGAAAGAATCCAGCTGGGGAATTCCTAAAAACATCCCAATGATTTGCAAGGAAGTTTATTACTAGAGGTTTACAGGTGTCCTGAAAAAGTTAAAAAGTTTAATACTCGAAAAAACACAAAGAAACTGCGTTGTTCTCTGCTGGCAACCAGCTGAACACGTCAACTTCAACCACTAGGATAAACAAAACTCAAAATCGTTATCTAGCCATTGATATCACCAGCTCCTGGCTTCTGATTTAGGACATTAAAAAAAAAAGAAAAAAAAAAAAGGAAGGCAAATTAAAATTTTACCCTAAAGGGAAAAATAATGACATTTTTTATTAGGGAAGCAACCACACCGATGTACTGCAGTCACAGAATGTGAAGCATGTGGGCCATAGCTCTGAGCAAAGAGTTTGCTGAAAGGATTGCTTAAGTGATTAGAGGGCCACAGATTGTGTTCAATATTCATAGTAGTGAGTTTCGAGAATAATATCCAAAAGCACAGTTAAATAAGTTATCACCTTGCAAGGAGCACAGACTGAAAGTACAAACCCAAAGTAGCACTTAATGATAAAGCCCATTATCAAACCCCTCTGCTCTCTATAATGTTTTGGAGCAGTCACAAATCCAAGATTCAAAGGGAAAAGGTTCATTTTCAGACTTGACAAGCTTCCCCCACCACAGAACTACCAATACTGCTACTACAAACAGATGCCTTTTCCCCACATAAACACAGCAATCAAAAATTGTTTATGGATGAGGGAAAGAGTTCAACATTTGTTTTAATTTTGTCCTAAAAAAACCTGTGAGAGTACTGAGAAAAGCCAGCCATACCTTATTGCAGAGCCAGAAACAAATAACTTAAGTGTTCTTTTAACATTCCCTGAGACCCTGCAAGTGCTGAAAGGCCAGTGCCTGCAGAACTGCTTCTGACATATAATTAAATGAAATACCAGCACTTCTTCAGAGTCATGGGAATTCCCTTGTTCTCCAGGAAGGGTGAGGATTATAGAAACACAGAAAATCCCTATCTTTCAGTCAGGTGCATCCAGCTACAAAATTTCAAGTGCAAATATGTTGTCTCCTTCACAATTGGGCATTTTTGTTTAATTTACTTTTTTTAAAAATCACAACAGTTATCTTGAAATATTATCAACAAGAAAGCAGAATTAATTAGTTCAGATATCAAGTGAAGGTTCTACATAATCTTTACCTAAAAAATGCACTGCAAAGGAGTGATTAAAATGTTAAGTTGCCATGGCTACCTTTATATCACAAGCCAAGGAAAACTTGCACTCAAGATAAAGAAAGAAACAAGCCCCTATTAATATAATTTTTTTTCAGCATTTCCAGAAGGAAAGCCTTCTTAGAAAGAAGTGTTATACAATTTACTCTCTTTTGTTTGCAGGTAAAGTGATGAGTATCTGTACTTGCATTTGTAGTTAAGAATTTTCACAAAGCACTGAATTCTTCACTTTTTTTTCAGATGTTCAAGACTAAGAAAAACATGATCGAAGGAACTTCTTGAACACTGCTGTAATTGCAGCTCTACAGCTTTAGAACATAGATTAAAAGTTTTTTTAAAAATATGACATTACACGGATGTTGACTAAACAAGAATCAGATGCAAAAGTGTAGAAGTGCTTTTTAATGATCTTGAGGTAAAGTTATTAAAAGAAAATGGTGATCTGTTGATTATTAGGATAATTATGAAATTATCCTAATGTATCATTGAAGTTTCTTGAATAGTATGAACTTCTACCAATAAAAACTGTTTCAATACATGAAAATTGTGAAAACATTGTTAGAGGTTAACATTTTAATTCATGAAAGCCACACATTTGACAAGGATGTGGTTGTGTTCATGAAGGTAGTATTTTTAATGTCTCATATTAATTTCTTCAAAGTATGAATCTAGAAAAATACTAAAATAACTGGAAGGCTCTTAAAGATTGCACTTTTTGTCTCATAGTATGCCACTTGATTCCTATTAAAATACTGACTATATCAATACATTTATATGACCTAAAAGAATTAAAAAAAAAATAATTTTAAACTGTTACTCTTCAAACACAAATAATCCTAAAGACTCTGTATTCAACCTGGAAAGGGAGAAAAAGAAACAAAGGCGAGAAACAACTTTCTTGCTCTGTAGCCAGGCCTTATGTGGCAGCACAAAAACCTAACCTGGCGAGTTAAGCACCAGTAAAGAAGATAAAGAAATGGAGCTAGAGGGAAGCAGGAAGCCAGGCTGGCTTGGTGCTGGTGGCTACAGAACCTCTTCCTCATCAGCAAGCAAGCTTTGAAATCTCTGTGATCTGTGAAACACAGCATGTGAACCAGCACTGATGAGATCTGTAAGGGCAATTACACGAGGAAGAAAGTTTGGGCTTTTCAAAGTCTAAAATAGGGAAAGCATGGATGTTTGTTCTCTCTGCTGTGTTTGAAAGCTGGGATCAGAGCAGATGCTCATCTGCCAGTTGTACTGCTTTTGATTATGTGAACCAACTAAAAACCTACTTGCTAAGGAACTACATGCTTTAAATTTAACATGAAACAATCCATTATTATTAAAAAAACAGAGTGCACAAAGTCTCATTAAAAGGGCTTTTTCCCCTTTCCCTTGTGCTTTTAAATCACGGCATAATAGCTTCCAAATAAATGAAGAAACCACATTTACTGGGAGCTGCAATTGAAAAGACTGTACATTGTGATTGATGGCCAGGTCTTTCCAAAGCTTCAGCAGAGGGTTATGACATCCATTATTGCAAATCCCATACGCTGGTGCAGAAACACAAAAACACTAACTGGATGCTGCACAAAAACAGTCCAGCCAACAGAATCTTAACCACAATAGACTGTGGAAATACACTGTCATTTTAATAAATAAATTTAATGAGAATTTCTCAAACACCAGACATGTTTTAATGGTCAGAATCCAGCTAAAAATGGCATATAAAGACTCAATTTCTTTTTCTGAGGTATTAACGAAATTATTAGAACTAAAAGGATTTGAGAGAACAACTGATCTTTCACCTTTGCATTTTTCCATTTACTTCATTTTCTGCATTTTATGTGTGAAACTTTTCTTCCCTTTTTATTTGCTTCTTTATAGTTGAGGCAGCAAGCCAAATGGTGTTAGGTGATTAACACACTTAATAAAACTTTTGTCTCTAAACTGTTGCCAGTTACACAGGCAAGCTGCACATGTAATGCAATGAAGTGCACTAAAGTACACAGAAATTAAGCCAACGCTTAAAGCTGTGCAGCATTGGGAAAGCAAAGTCTACAGTTCAAGTTTTCTCTGATGCCTCACAAAGGAAATTTTTCCTCCAGCTTCTGAAAAAATCCTTACAGGTGCTCGAAGTACAACCCCCCTGAGGCTTCACACAGGTAACACTGATTGTTGTACATAATATTGCAAAGATAGGGTGGGTAATTAAGATACTAAAGTCTAAAAAAAAAGTAAAAGTCTTTCTCCACAGCATTAGTAAAACATACTGAGTTTTCAACAGAGTTTTCCAGACTGGTTGTTTTGCTTTTTATTCTATTGTAGGAATGATACTTCTCTACTTTCTGTCAAATTAAATAAGCACAAATGTACTTGTACACACTTTGTAGGTAGCTGAAAGATGGGAAACGTACAGGTGAATTACGTTATGTCAAACCACTAATGAAAAATATCAGATAAAGAACTCATTGCCTTGTGTATCTCCAAATCCTGGAATTTAACACCCAGGTCAAGTTTCTGAAAATAAAATAAATTCTTATATGTATATTCATATATAAAGGCATAACCACAATGGTTAATGGTGACATAAACAAAGTTTTGCAGAAAACTTTCCAGAACATTGAGAAACCCAAGCTGGAAAGCATGACACAAAGAAAACTAAGAATATTTGTACACTAGCACTTGGCTTCAGCAAAAGGTGTACAGTGCTTCAGAGAACTTTGGATAATCTCTTTGTGAAGAGCTGGAGTAAAGAATTTATGACACCTCCAGTCAAACTTGTAAGTCTTGGACATGAGCCCTCAAAAGTCTTGGCTGTTCCATTAAAGTGCTGCTTGTGGAGAAGCAAGACCTCCTGATGTGGAAATGTTCAACGACAGGAGTCCAGTTCCCTGAAAAATTCAGCAGCAAAGTTTGAAAAGCTCTTCTGAATCTCAGTTCATGTGAACAATTCATGCTTTCACAAATCCCCCTAAAGATAGGATAATCATATTAAAGCCTCTATGAATATAGCCAATAGGGATCACAGCAAGGCTGAATTATCAAACATATAAAAACAAAACCTGGAAGTTTTCAGCAGAGATGCTTTTAAGAAATTAAGATGCCATGAAAGATGAACAGATGAAGAGCCCTAACCACATTTAGCACATTGTGTAAAAATACATGTACTGAATTACTCTCAAAGAAATGCAGGGGTGTATTTTTGCTGACCCTCACTCTAACCATTTACAACCATCTCACATGCAGCATCCAAAAAGAAAAAAAGTTACTAGCCACAAGTGTCATGCCAAAACTGTGAGCCCAGAAGAAAAGAATTCAGACATCATAAGCCTAATTTCATTTTGGACAGAGATTTTGACATCCTTCAGTTGCTCTCATCCTAAGGTACATCTGTAGAAATTTTTGTCGGATTTATTGAAAAGGTGAGCGGGAAAGACAGATGTATCTTCTCATAAAGCTCTTTGTTCCTCTCTGAAATTCGATTTTAAAAGTTTAAAAAAAAAGATAAAAACACACATCAGCCTCAAATCCTCCCACGGCAAACCATGAATGCTGTGTTGATCTTCTCCCAGAGTCTGCATTCACTCCAGCATATGGCACTGCCTCAGTTTGGGTTTGGTGCTAGAGAATCCCAAGCTCAAATCTTACTGAAGCTGGCACAGAATTAGATCCTTTCCCCCCTTGCAGTGCCTTCTGCTTCAGCGATTTGCTGCAGAAAAGCAATATTTTTTAACTACAAACCCCTTTCCTAGGAGGAATGGCACAAAGCAGGCTCCACCAGCCGTGAAGCTTTCCCTCCTCTTCCGGAAGAAGTCGCCTCTGGGGAGAGTCTCTCACTTCCCTTCTCACTCAGTTTGCTGGAAGCTGGACAGCCGTGGCTTTGCATAGTTTTAGTGGATTACTCATCTAGCTCAACCCATTCAGAAATATTTCTAATTACTCCCAACAGAGGTTTCTCATCTAATTATCTCCTCTTTTAATTAAATTTCCTTGCTGGAAAACAGGACTACTGGACTTGTGATTTTTGTAACATAGTGTTCCCTGAAATACTCCTGAAACTTGTTTTCCAGGAACTAGGATGTTTATAGGATTGAAGATTTATGAAGTTTGGGCCTTGAAGGGGTTTTTGATTCCGAGTACATCATGAAGCCTGCAGCAGCCATGAGC
This sequence comes from Pardalotus punctatus, assembly GCA_013400915.1. Lineage (NCBI taxonomy): Eukaryota > Metazoa > Chordata > Aves > Passeriformes > Pardalotidae > Pardalotus > Pardalotus punctatus. Next base: position 476,808 of record VZTX01020280.1, read on the forward strand.
CAGATAAAGGATATAAATCTTTCAACTTTAAGCTGGAGCCTTGGATGGAGGAGCCCCAGGGGCCTCAGTAGCAGCTCTGACTCCGTTTAGAGATCATGACCACAGTAGAGAAGTGAAAAATGCAATAAATACATGTGGCCATGTGAGATGGAATCCCCTCTGCCACACGGGTCTGTCCTTCCTCCTTTTCTGCTCCAGGAGTCAGGGGGATCCCTCAGACCAACAAGAACAAGCCCAAACACTGTTTTGAGCTGTCTCACCTTGCACCTGTGGGAAAACCTGTGGCTCTCTACATTAAACTGCCAGAAAAATGAGAGACAATTTCCTCCCATCTGGTTTCTCTGTTGCTTTGACAGCATCAAAACCAAACATTCAATAGTAGAGATCTCTATTCCCTTTACCAAGGCAACATTCTTGGAGTGGTTTCCCTCTCCAGATCTTGATTTGCTCGTTCCTCCTAAGTCAAAGGCTCTTCTACTGTTTTTCCCATGCTTCTTGCCTGCAGCCCAAGGTAACTGTAGATTGCTCCAGAGGAAAAACGCACACAGGAAAGTGAAGAAACCGAGGAATGTGATATTATTATTCATAACTAAATTACACAGCTTCTTGTGCTCTCCACACAGAAAGTAGGCTCATGCCTACTGCAAAAGCAGGAATAAGGCAAATCTTTGACAGAAATCACAGTGTGGCTCCCCAGCTCCTGAGAAGATGATCACCTGTCAGTTCAGAAGCTTGGCTCGACCCGTATGTGTTCGCAATTCCCATAGATCACAGGCCCTGTGTCCACAAAGCCCATCAACCATTGAACGGATTGGAAGTGGCAAAATCGGTTTCAGGGAGTGTCAAACAAAATCCTCTTGAAAAAGAGGAAAATATTTCTTTTTGCCTTTCAAAAAAGCTCGCCAAAGACAAGGAGCTTGGGCAGCACTCTGACCATGAGGGGATAAATCAGTTTTCAGCAGCCATGGACACGTAATGAGGACCTGCTGTTGACACAGTTGTGGAGGGAAGATTCAGTACCCAGTTTTTATTCCTACTGCAGAGGCAGAAACTGGGTGCTGTTTATTATTATTTGTGACAGTGTTTCATGCAGAACAGCAGGTCCTCATTAAGAAAGCCACATTTACCACAAGCATTCACCTCTCATGCAGAGATCAAGTTACAATTTGAGCTCACAGCAGAGAAAAATCTACTTTCCCTTTTTCAGGAGGCAAAAGGCAATCACAGAAGGAATTAACTCATACTTGGTACCACAAGCAAACGTTTTCTTCTTTCCAAATCACACTTTTTAAATTTCAGTAACACAGAAGATCACCGTGCACCTAGGAAAGCTTGCTTACCTAGATTTCATTCAGGAATTAAATGGAGGAGGAGGGAGCTCAGTAAAAAACTAGAAGTCTTAGAAATCCTTGTTCCTTCAAAAGCACCAATATATGAGTGTCTCTTCAACCACTGATTCAAAATTACACAGTAAAGTAAATTCTGTAATTACATACAGACCAAAATTCAGGGGTTTTTTTCTAAGTTGCAGATGCCAGTCTCTAAATGAGAGCATATTGGGAAACCCCTATGTGATAAAATGAAATGGATAGGTCCCACTAACCAAATTTTCATAGAATTTTAATATTTAATGATTAAAATACTAGACAAGAGGCAGGGTGCAGTTTTGAACTTTTTTTTCTAACAATCACTGTAGGGGTTTTCAGAAGGAAAGTAATTAACTGAAAACCCTTGCATTTTCTTAGCCATAAACTTACATAACAGAAGGACTGCAGCTCAAACTGTAGCTGAACCATTACCACTGCCACACATACTCAAGTTAAATGGAAAACAAAACAGACAAGGATAATGGACAAATGTTGACTACAGGAGAGGGAAAAACAAAACCACCAGAAAACCAAACCAACAACAAAAAAAATAGTTATTCTAGGAGGCAGAGGTTTTAACAAAAATTTTGGAGTAATCACATCAACTTTATTTTTTTCTTTTCAGTACCTAGAGATACAGATCCTCTATGAAAACAGTTTAAACCTTTTTCCATCGCAAATTTTCTGCATAACACAACAATTAAAAGTGCTAACAAAATACTCCCTGTGTACTTAAAGATGAAATCACTTTCAGTTACAAAATAGATTTCAAAAAGATGTCTCTGTTTTTAAACAATATTTTAAGTGATCCAAATTTTACAGGAATCACACTATCAAATAGGTGTCCTATAAAAGCTAAAGTAAAACACTGTTCTTGGCTACATATGCTGGGTAGTCCATCTCAATTTTATTTTTAAATGTTGCACAATTTTACTAAAAATTTATTTGGCTACAGTGTAAATAATGCCATTAAATGAAAGCACAAGAAAGCAGAAAACACATTATACTTCCCCCAGATTTGCATGTTTAAAATCAAGTTTCTGGAAACATTGTCTTGGACATGAAAGAAAACCTTTTGTGCTGCTGGACATAGCAGCAGCAGCAACATCAGAGTGAAAAATAATTTATATTCCAGAATTTTGCTTTCATATATAGAAAAGAACAACAGAAACAAAAATGTTATGGCCACATCTAACAGTGCCAAACTGAGCTGGGCATAGACCTGTAATGGTGGAAAGTTACTTCCTCAGAAAGACAGTGGCATTTAATATGTAGCTCAGCAAATAATGAAGAAAACCAAATCTCTTAAATAGTAATTAACTTGCAATTAACTCAAATTAGTCAAGAGTCCTGCACACAATGGGTGAGGGAGTCCACAGTGTATTAGAGTGAGAGCAATTGCCATATAAAGTTGGAAATGAGAGGTTCAGAAAGAGGAAGTGTAGTTGGGAAGAAGAATTTTTCCAAGTCAAACGAAAGGATTGAAAGCAAAGAGTGAACTCCTAGTAGCCTTGGGAAAGTGACTCAACTGATTAAGGAGAGAAAACAAATGACTGGAAAGAAAAAGGGATTTCAAGTAGTCCAGAAAGTAAGAGAGAGCTGACAGAAGAAATCATTGCAGATTACAAGAGCTTTGCATGGACAAACCCATCAGAGAGTCTGACTGATTAAGAGTGATGATTGGAAATACCTAAAATGAAGAATTTCTCTCATTGATTAGGAGAAACTCATGAAGACTCGCATGGTGTTCCACTTGGAAACAATCCTGACAATCCCCACTGGCCTGGCTGCAAGGGGAAGAACAAACCCCTTGGTTCACAAGCAGCCTGGTACTGAAGATCTACAAAGTGGCACCAGCACACAGGATAAACCAAACACCAATATCATTGGTAAATTGGGTGAAAAGGTATAGAGAGAACAAAACACAACTGGAAATCCTCAGAATTACCCAAGAGATTCTGCAACTCAGAGCTGCAGGGTGAGGACATACATGTTATGACTGGACTGAGAGGAATTTCTCCTATTTCTCTACAAAGCTTCAGAGACCTAAGCAGGATATACTAAAACAGAAATATTAAATATATCTAAAATATCCGAGGATCACAATGGCTACGAGTTTCCAGGGAGAGGGAAGATCTGTGAAGACATAAAGCACAATAACAGTGACAGATTTTTTTGCCCCCACATAGTACTTTATGGTGACATAACATCTTTGGTAGACATCCCTAAAGCACAATGGAGCAGCTAATGAAAAAACTCACAAGATGAGAAGCAATTCTTGGATCAGCTCAAGACTTAAGATGAAGTTATCCAAGAAAAACTCTGGAAAAGATACTATTCCACACTCAGATACCAAACCACTTCTAAGAGGGAGGAAAAAAAAAGCCAGAAAGAAGCCCAAAAGGAAGCCCACAAGAGGTTTAACTTGAAAGGTTAACTTGCTTAACTTGAAAAAGAAGAATGATACAAAAATGAAAAAGCTACTTAAAAATAAATTAAAAAGAATCAGCTAAAATTTTAAAATATTCATCTAAATATTTTAAAGCTTTCTTTTTATATAAACTGGCATAGAGAGTCTTTAAAGGCACCACTGTAAAAGCTCAGAGTACACGTATAATACCTTTCAAAAATAATTTTAAATGTGTTTCCAAAAAAAATCAGTGTACTCAAATAGCAGAGTAAAAGAGGCTATTAGACATGAAAAGACTTCCTTCAAAAAGCAGAAGTTGCATACACCTGAGAAAATTGAAAATAACAAACTCTGACAAGATTAATGTCAAATCAGAATCAGGGGGGAATAAAAAAAAAATCAAATAAAACCACCAGAAGATTTCAAGGAGTAACTTGCTAAAGATTAAAAATACCAAGTTTTTAAATACCCATAAGAAGCAGCCAGACTGTTTGAGCACATGGGGGTGTATGGAGAACTTACAGGGAAGGCAAACTGAATGAATCCTACGCATCCATATTTCCCACAGAGAACCTTATGGGTGTTTGGGACCAAAGTGATTCTCCATATAGCATGAGTACAAAATATTTGCTCAAAATGACCTGTTTAGAAGCTTTTAGAATAAATGGACAAAATGAATAGAGGCACAAAATACACACCCAGTGGTTCCAAGGCATCTCAGATATAAAATCTGTGATTATCAATAGTGGTTTGCAACCTAAAATTTAAATTAGTTAACACGAGCAGAACAAAAGATAATAAGCAGAGTATCAAGAGCCCAGGGACTCTGAGTTCTGAAATGGGAATATTGGTAGAAAGTTTAATGATGTTTACCTCATTGATCAAAGAATTTTTTTGAAAGAGTCAAGCTCCTGCAGGGAACCTGGGCTCCCCAGGTCTCTCAGTAAAAGCAATGACAAAAGGAGCAGTCCACAAACACTGAGCACTTCTGTTCGCCCCTCCCCAAACTTACAACGTAACCCTTCACTGAAGACTGTTCTGGAACAGGAAGAAAAGTTCTCTTGTAGAATAATAACTGGTAAAAAAAGAGGAAACTAAGGCTAGGAAATGCTCTTATGTGTATGCTGTTATCTGCACAGATTTTCAGATAAGCTTTATAAGAGCAAACCCCAAGTAAAATGTTCCTCATTATCAATTTCACTCTGACACTGGCATGTGAAGGCAATTCTTACAGAAACAACCCACATGCTGACACATGGCTCCATGAAAGCAGCTGCTTACCTCCTAATCTATCATTAGTTCTCTTCCACAAGACAATAAAAACTCAGCCTAAAAGAATAACCAAGTAAAAACAGCATAAACAATTTCCCTCTGCACTTCTGCTGAATGGAGGAGTCGGATCTGTTTGTTTTTAAGAAGAAATTATGCTAATTTAAACAAGAAAGCTCCAGTAAGAAATAAATTGTTGCACATCTTACTCAGAAACATCACATAACAAGGTCATTGTGGCTGAGGCAATTATTTTGGCAAATTGTTGTGGAGGGATAAGAGCTAATAACACAAGTTACAACTAGTAAATTGCACATGTGTATCTCAATGCTCAGTGGAAAAAGAAATTTATTTCTGTAAATTAGCAATAGGATAAACAAGGCTGTTTTCAATATAGACATGGCTGTGCAGGAACCAGCATTGCCAGGTGATGACACATTGCTCTTTGAGCAATAGGTTTTTCTTTGCCTTGTTATATGAATTAAACCGAGTATCAACAGCCACAGCAGAGCAGCACCTGCAGCTCCTCAGAGGATGGGACTCAGAAAATCTCCTCACCACATAGAGAGGACATAAATCTGCTAAGAAAAAACTCTAATTTTATTCATACATAATTGTGTCAGCTTTGCAAAGGACAATGTTTAATTTCCAAGAGCAGATACAGCTCTTGTCTGTGGTACTTTGATGTAAAGACAGGAAGGCAGAGATCTGCATCAAGCAGCGCTGCCATCCTGCAGGTGCCTCAGCCCTGGGGCTGAGAAACCAAGGTGCCCTGCACCTTGTCTTGGGAGTAAATGATCCCCAGTGCTGTGATTGCTTGTCAAGTTACCTTCATTCGGGAAAAAAAATAAAATAAATAACTCTTGGAGTTAGGTTGATTTTTGTTGTAGGTTCGTTGGAGATTTTTGGGGAGAGAAACTGAGGATTTTTCAAGCATTAGCAGCAGGAGCACTGGAGAATGAGCAAGTAAATACAGCTTTTCTCCCAGGAGGGAGCCAGCCCGTGGTCAGCTCATTTCTCCAAGCCTTCTGTACACAAACCCGCTGACACGCAGCTCGGGAACACACTCCTGCCTAATAGACCAAACAGCCCCATTTCACCAGCCTAAGCTATAATAAAAAGTTTGAGGCGATGATTGCACCATAACACTGTCCTGCAGGTATCCTGAAGCACACACAGCATGCCAGGCCTGCTCCCAGGAGAGCTGTTTTGCAGGGAGAGAAATGCATGGTGCCAGCTCAATCAGCTGGGAAACATGGCTGGGGAAAAGAAAGGGAGCTGAAAGTGCTTCAGCCACCGCAAATAACAAAAACCTCATCCGTCTAAAGACTCTGGGAAAAGGAATATCAAGTTTTAAAGTAGAAAAGAGTAAGAAGAAGTAAAATGCTTGATCCGCAGCTCAAGGGCACATTGGAAACGGTTCTTCTGCCTCATGCAGACATAAAATTGCTGGAAGGATGTTCTCATAAACAAAGTGCTGGAGGCCATGCCATCGTCCACCTCCTCCTGCTTCTCTTTACATCTAAGGAAGGCAAGTACATCTCATAAAACAGAAGATGCACACGTTTCAGGAATATCCCAGAGGCAAAAAGAAAGAATAGTGAAACACTAACAGCTTTCAGAGCTGGTGATACAGCCTCTTCTATTTAGGTTAAAAATCCTCTAGGGCCTGTTCCTACTTCTGATTTCCACGTACTTGCTGGATTTTCCACAGCTTCATTATTCAAAGAAAATAGCTGGATTTTACTAAGGTTGGCCATTGGGGGCAAAATTCAGCAGCAGCAGAAAGTCAGATGAAGGTATTTGCACCTCGTAAATCCCAATCTCGCTCTCTCACCACACTTAGGTACCTATTAAACCCTCTGGGCTCGAACACGATTTAAATGAGGGAACAGAGACCTAATATTTTTCCCTCCCATTCTTTTATGCCCTACAAAATGTTTTACATTACAATTTATTCATGTTAACGTTTGTCTAGCTAATCATTGCAAACACTTTCACTCTTTGTTTTGAAAAGTTCTAAATGTAGCTCGCTGGTGTTTTAAACAAATCTCGATGTTTCCATTGCTGTATACCAGCAGAACAAAGGGAACGAAAGGGAAGGAGGAAAAATAACAGAACAACCTCAGGACGGAGTTCACTCAAGATTTATGAGTAGGGTGAAAAACGAATAGAAAGGCTAAAGATCTCTACAAAAAATAACTCTCTTGTCTTACCACTGGTATGATTATGCAGCTTAATAGTAGTGCCTGCCAATAGCTCCTCTGCACTGAAATAACTACTGAGATGTGCTCCTCATTTAGGCCAACACAGAACTTATAAAATAATAAAAATAAAAAGGTCAGTTTCATCCATTAATTTATTCACACAATTGCCCGAGATTTAGCTGACAAAAGAAGCCAAGTAGACCCTGATGCTTTTTTAATATCCATCTGAAATGGCACTCAGACAGATTTAGTGCTTGATTTAAAGCAAACTGATGGCTAAGTTATACATTTAGATAGGGATGCTGGGGTTAGGTCAAACCACTATCATTAACATCCCAAGGAGGAAGGCTGATAATTACTAATGCTTAAAAGCACCAGCAGTCTTACTGATTGCATGGATTTTCTCAGACTTTTGTTCAGCCACTTTCTCAAGTGAAAAATAGCATTCAAAGACTTTTAGCTCATACAATGTAAGCCTCACTCATTAGTAATCCTTGGAGCTTGACTTCATTTGAGCCTGTTCTGGGTCTGGATAGCAATTAGTATTGCCCTCCAGGTAAGGGAGTGTAGATTTATTCCCCAGAGGTGGTTTAACTTCCTCAACCTACTTTAAAATTAGATTTACTCGGTTACAAATCGTAAGTGTTAAATGAGTAAAACTATTAAACAAGGAATACTGCTGGGCTAAAGCATTTAATGGTTTACCACAGTATTACCATTTTTATGGTCTATTAAAACAATTGTAAGAATATCAGCAGTATGAAGAATCAAGTAATTTATATACAAGTTTGATAAAGTACCGTATGTTTCAGCAAAAAAGTGAGTTCATTTTCTTACATTTAAAGAAAAGTAGAGAAAAGGATATTTTAAAAGAAAAGGTTCCTTTAGAGCTGAAGTTAATTTATTTTAAACTAAATTTCTAAAACTATGTATACCATATATCTTATTGTCAAGACTGTGTTTGTTTTATGCAGTTTGTTCCACCAAAATGCAGATGGTCTAAACCAATTTCACAAAACAAGTCAGTGTAAATAAGATATTAAAAATATGACTCAAAGCTAATTCATTTCTGTATTGCTCATCTCTCCTCTTTTCCTCCCCTAGTTCCTGTTGGCACCAAGGTCATCAATATATCAAATTACCCTACAGCCTTCTGAGTCTTTGCATGAGTGAAACCTGGAAATAACAAAATCCTTGGTGCAATGGTTTCCAAGAAATCATATAGCAAGCTACAACCAAAACTTTCCATAAGTGAACTCAAGATGTTTTATTTAGTTTGTTTATCATTTGTCCTCTAGACTAAGCATTCAAGCAAACCAGAGTTTTGTCCATTTTCTTGAAAACATCCCCAAGAAACCAAGAAAAAAAATTACCTTGTAACAAGGAACTGTCAAAAAAAAAAAAAATACCTTCTTCACTTGCAACAGAGTTTTGCAACTCCAAAGAGATATGTTTGGTTTGCTAATGGAGTTTGAGAAACTGCTCCAAAGAGGTTGTACTATTTTGTTAGTTTGCCACAACAAAATCACAGCAAAGTCAAAGCACCACAGCTCTCCAGAAAATCAAAGCCTTTACAGCTATTCAGGGAGACCAAAAATTATGCTAATACGAATAGTAACACCAATGCCTAAACAAATGAGGTAAGTGCATATAATACAAACCCACCTTTTTATCTTAATGATCCTCTGCTCAAATAAATCTGAAAGTCTTGGCTTATGCACCCAGAAACATGAACTAGAAAAAGCTGATTTTCACTGTGTCTTGCAAAGTGAGAAGAAGAACACAGAATGGGTTTTGGCAGATTTAAAGAGAATAGTTGCAGAGATAGCAGAGCTCCCAAAAATTTTCTGCCTTACTTTTTGCATGAAGTTTTTTTATTATCCATTTTCATCATCATCTAACCCAATCAACACGTATCAATGACAGGATCACCCTGGCTAGAGTTAAATAAGTACATAAATAAAATTGTAAGTTTTCTCAAAGGAAGTTATTTGTTTTCCAGATTGCAAGCTCTTTGGAGAGCAGAACCCTTTTTACGGCAATCTTAATGAACAAACCCAGACTGATCCCAATTCTTGCCATGTTCTCAAAAAATAATCACTAGTCAGTACCTGCAAATGATGACCATTTTTGCCAGGTTAACACCTAGTGTATTCACCTGCCTTTTTACATTGACTTTTCATCCTCATAGTTCTGCCCAATGACAATGCTCCAGTAGTCTGGAGGGACTCGTCCTTTACCTGTCTCTGAAAACACACAGAGCCCAGTACATAAATTGGATTGATTGTACCAACTAGTACGTATAGACTGTGTAAAAATGTGTTGATTTTCAGACTGCTTGTTCTATACAGAGCTGGTCAGTATTGGAGAAGGGCTTTGAGCACTGGTAAAGAAACACCAGTTTACAGTTTGTTTTTGGCAAATCTGCTCACCACTGGTTTTAAAAGCATGGCCTTAACTGGGCCATCTGCTTTCTTCAGTATCACCTGTAGGATTTGAGTTTTCCCTTTCTCTCCCAAAGGCATGACAAGCATTTATCACAGTGATGTATTTCTGTGAGACTTCTTTGCTGCTCGTTTTTAAATTACTTAGAGGATTTATCGGCATCATATTTTCTATTTCATTTGTGGCAGGGAAACAAAACAAACAAACAAAGCCTTGCTCTGCAAAAGCAAAAAGTGCCTGTCAGACGGCTGCGCCCCAAACAGACATTGCAAAACTCCCAGATTCACAAAACAAAGACCGTGGTATGTCTCAATGCTTGTATATATGAGTAACTGACACTTGGAAAGTTAAAACATGGCAAGTTCATTGCCCATAAATAGGAACTACTCATGTCTTCACATATCAAGTGACCTTCAAAATCACTTGGATGATACTACTTCAGCACAATCAGCAAGATGAGTCTTCACACTCTGCTTTATACTTCTTTGCTTTGTGGTTTTAAGACAAGTGTTTGATGTCATTTGAAGATAGATTTTTGTGGTGTAATACAGATAAGGGGTAGGCTGAGCTTCTGTTCTCTCACAAAGGAAATCCTTCAGACACATCCATAAAACAGCAGGAAGGACACCTACTGTCCTTATGTATTCATATCATAATGGCTTTGCTTCTTTCTCGATGGTTTTTCCCCAGCAAAGCATATCAGATAAGATCAGTATCATCATCAATACCATCACAGGGAAGCTGCTGGCAGCACACCAACTGTTAATTAACCCCAGCACTGTCATACCTGATTACTTTGAAAAGTACTTTAGAACAGTTGAATTAAAATAAGATAAATAAGGATAAAACATTTAACTAATATTGAAAAGACTACTATCTCCACTCCAGGCATGAGTGGCACTCTTTTTACCAGGGAAGAGTGAATTGATTTAGAGACAGCTCAGAATTTAGACCTCCACTTCACACCAAGCTTAAGATAAACCTCCTCCTGAGAGCCTGATAAAACCAAAGGTACGTGTGGAGGGGATAAAACTGCAGTACAGTAAGGCCCAAATACATGGGAGGCTGCACACGACTAAAAAGATTTGTGTTGCTCCTGTAGCAGCACCTACATTGTGCATAGCAGATAAAGAGAAAGGGCAGAGCAAATCCATACCCTGCTCAGGTGAACAGGGAGAAGCAGAATCTGATGGATACAAAATGATGCCTTGGCTTCACCTCAACCTAATTGCATCTTGTTAGCATATGGAAGAACATATGCAGAGCTGAATAATAACTCATTTTTTTCCTCATCGGTGTTTTTAGGATGGTATTTTCCATTTAAATCAGTGGGGCAGAATTAGCACAGAGCAAAGCTTCTGCTGCACACATCTTCCACTCCAGTGTTACATATCATCAGATTCAGATCTTTGCAATCAAGTAACTTTCCTGCCCTGTTGGAAATGCGGGATTATGGAAAACCAAACTCATTCTGGATTTTACTACCAAGCAAACAAATTAGATAGTCAAAGCTCAGTGTGCAAGTGACCTAAAAGACTAGCATTAAAAGATTTTCACTTGACATACAAGTATTTCTCATAGAAAAAGAGCATTTAAAAGTTTTTTTTTCCCAAAAGTGGGGACAAAAAACATTCTTTCAGTTCCTTTGTGTAAAACAAAAGTGGAAGTTTGAATGTCTCCAAGTTGGGAGCAAGATGAAAGCAAAAGCACAGCCCAAGCAGGGGTACAAGCAGGCTCTTAGGAACCAGAGTGCCATAATCTTTTCTCAAGGATGGGACTCATGGCACCAGGACCTGAGTGTGCTGTAGCCTGGCAAGGAAAATCCCACAAGAGCTGACAAGAGCTCAGAACAGTTCCCTCACCTCCCCAAACACTCAAATCATGATAGTATTTTTTAATTAATAATAATAAAAAATCCTAGAAATAGCTCTGCTATCTAACCTTTATTTCAGTCACAGGTGTATTTTAATATAGGGTGCCCTGAATGCAGAATAAGCCATATAAGACAGCAGCACCCCTTAATTCTCTTTCCATTGTAAGATTTCCTGCCCTTGAATTTCATTGACTGGTCTACTATTCTTCAATTATGCGTAGGGTAAATATCACTGACTGAACTGGTTCTATTCTTCTCATATATTCAAAATGTAATAGTCTAGTTTTATAGTAGTCAAATTTTCCTATGTATATTTGATTTTTTCATGAACTCTTATATGCTACATTTTCTTTAGCTCTGTTTTTTTCCCTGATCCTATGAGGTACAGCATGAAACAGCAGCCACATCTAGCAGCAGATCATCATTGTAAAATACTTTTTGGAAGACTTCAGATTTTGTTGTTTCCCTACTTTATTGTCTACATAGCTTCTCTCAGCAGACTGCTCCAGTCTATCATTTTTCTTTGGCATTAAAAGATTTCATGTGGTGAAAAAAAGCACAAAGGATATAGAGATATCTAAATCATTCCCTAATCACTGAATCACCTCTAAATTCAAGGAGAGAATTTGCTTAAATAAGAATTGATCAAATATCCCAGAGATCATTAGACTTGTTCTAGACAAGTCCAAACTGTCTGTGACACTGGAGAGCAAAGTGACACCTCCCACACTTTCATTCTTTACTTGTCCTTCATCTCTTGCTTGCCTGTAATTTCAATCTTCTGGGTAGCAACCAAATTGCCTTTGTTTCCATCCATTTTGCTTAGAAGCATGAGAAGCATGGAAGAATTACTTCAAAAAAGCAAAGTATAGCTTTCTGAGGTCTTCTTCTGATGGCAATCTCAACTTCTACTACAATATTCTGTGTCAGAAAATATACCCTTACTCCTGTCAAGACAGGCAGCCTCACAAAGCAGCATAATGAGACTTTCCAACTGGACAGGATTTGGTGAGAAAAGGGTTAACCCAGGAGTGGGGAATAGATGCAGAGGTAACTCCAGAGACAGCACCCCACCTCCCTATATGAATGACATTTCTCATACCTCTGAGGGCTAATGGGAAAACCAGCTTGGAATAGTTTGCATGCTGGAAATAAGTGAATCCTGACAAAAGTGAAAAGGAAGCCAAATTACATCGCTTCCCAAGCAAAGCTCGACAAGGATCCTCTAACAAGCTGGAGGACCACAAACTTCACAGCAGCATTAGAGGATGCAGATAAAGCTGGTGCACAACTGAGCATGGAATAACTCTAGAGTGACAAAACCCATCACAGGATTTGTTTAGGAAATGATGTCTCAAAATAAAATGATTAAAGGAGAAGTAGTAATCAATATCAGTTATGGTATTAACAGAGATATTTTAACCATGATCTACCCAAACATAAAGAAAGCAAAATATTATGCAAAAAACCCCAGCTACACAAAATTCTGATGGCCGTATTTCACACGGGGCAATGAGCCCACTTATTCTGCTTTCAATGGAATATTTCAAGTTTCCAATGAGGTTTTTCTGTCCTGAACTTGCTTTCTGAACAGCAACACATACAGTAATGTTTGAGGTTTCCATTTTATCAATAGAAGTATCTTATTTTGTAGCAATTACCAAGTGTTCATAATCCCTGCAGGCTCTAGCAAATCTCTGGATCTTTCCATAGGCAGACTGACTTAAGACCTAAAAACATATCTTGAGGATGGCAAATACTACTTGGATTGAAAGCAAAAGGTGAGTGCATACTACCTGAAATTTATGCTTTTCTCAAAAAAAGAAGTGGTAAACTTGGTGTGTGGTAAGGGAGTTTAATACATAAGTTTACTTGATAAAGTGCTGAGTAACACCTCTGCTTTAAGGGCTGACAACAGTGACAGCCATGGGCACATTATTCTTAAAATTTGCTTTTAAAGGATTACCAGACTTTAATACAAAAACTTTCACCACCAATGTGTGTCTCTGTGTTGCCATCATGGTCACCTTCAGTTTGGGCTTCTTTCACTGAACAGCCTACTTTGAAAGCCAATTAAATTGCTTTCCATTCAGCTGAGCAAAAGTGAGTGGTAGTTCCTTCAAACGGCCTATTTGGAGAAACTCGAGGATTGATCCTCTCTTCCATGGTACCAGCTTTCCATCAATGCAGCTCTGATAGTGTCAATGTAGCTACACTGGCAAAACACCAGTTTAACTGAGGAGAGAATCAAACCCTTTACTTGTAACAATTTCTGTCAAGAGACCAGACTAAGTCACTTTAATTGAGTTCCTCTTGCTTTCATTGTGCAGAAACAAAGGAGGAATAAAAAGAGATCAAAGAGCCCTTATTTGGAACTAACATAATTGTGTCCCTTGGAGAGCAGGCGAGGCTGAGATTACTGAAAGGAGATAGACTCTGAATATAGAAACCTGACAACAATGACATTACAATGTTTTAAGGGGGGAAAAAAGGCATATGCAGGGAGATTTATTGGAACTTTTCATCGTTTTGCAATTGAAGTAGTGTGTGTTCCAGTGTCTCTTCCACTATTTCATATATCAGCCAAATTTCTCTTACAATTCAGCTTATGAGAATGGGTTTCATCTATATATTACTTTAAATGGCTTGTCTAACAGACTGCGGTAGTCTGGAAAATTCTCATTTCCTAATGATTTTTTTTAAGAACTGTTTTCTAGCCTTGTAAGTTCTGTATGAAATAAATGAGTGAATAACATTTTCCAGACCTGAAGGGATGGTGTGCAAGGGTAAGCTGCCATAAAGTGTCAGTGGTGAAAAGGGAAAAAAAAAGACAAGAGAAAATAAAAAGAAAATATTTGGCTCTCTGAGAATCAGTTAGCATATGCCCTTGCCTTTAACTTCAACACTTTGCCATACAAAGGTGAAAAAAGTCACAATATAGCAGAATACATGCACAATAATGAGTCCTGCAAGCTAATAAAAGTAATGGACACAAACTCCAAAGAAACTTCAGGTTTTGGTCTCAAAACATAAAATCGTGATTTCTGAGGGCAACTTAAAAGCTAAATACTCAAACGCTGTTTTGGAGATCCAGGAATAAAACACCATTAAATAACCTTTCAGAAACCTGGCATTTAAAAGATCCTTCATAGGACATTGGGAGGATTCAGTGAAAAAATTGAGTTTTGGAAAATTTTGCGAACGCACAAGTAACTCAATTATATAATAACTCAACTATATAATATCCATGCAGCAGTAGNGGTTTTGGAAAATTTTGTGAGCACACAACTAACTCAATTATATAATATCCATGCAGCAGTAGAGGCAATATATACAGATACCTACTGTTCTAGCCAAACACAAAATAAAATTAGTTGTGTAGGCACTTCTAGTGCTGCCATTCAGAAATTTAACCCAGATGTGGTTTGGTAGATGCCCCTGCATCAGTAATAAGAAGAAGCAAAATTAACCATTACTAGGATGAGGACTTAAAACTGATCAAAAGCAGTGGCAGAAAAGTCCGAAGGAAGGAGTGATTATTAACCAGCTGGTGTGATCCAAATCTCAGGCAGCCTGTGCATCCCCCCTGGAGTACAACAGCATCATTTCACTCTTGTTCTGCTCAGAAAACACTGACGACTGTCTCTCCTTCCTGCCCTGCTTCCAGAGACAGCCTAACACCACGGTGAGAATGAGAATCTGAACTCGTTCCTGCAAAGCTCTGCTCACTGAGGAGAAATCGAACCGGAGAAACACAAACAAAAAGCTCAAGTGACACAGTGAACAACAGAAACAAAATCGAGTCCGTGAGTCATTTATAGGTACAATCAATTACAAACATAGCTCAGGCTTTTTCATCAGGACACAACTGTCAAAACACACTGGATCTGCCAGTGTAGGCTAAGTGGAGCCACAGAGGCATGATAAAGGATTATCTAGTAGAAGAAAAGACTTTTTAATGTTTTGAGGACTGATAAGGAAACCATTGCTCGGAGCTATAGTAAAACTCTTGCTGGCTGACACCCCTTCCAATTGTGCCGCCTGACTGCCTGGTACCATTGCTTTAAAATGTGGTTATCACCAATTCTAGCTCCTCTTCAGGGTTAAATCTCGAAACATCGTTGGTGGAGGGGGGGGGAAGGCAGCTAAGTGAGAGAGGTAGCTGGGCTCAATACAAAATGTGCCTCACAAAACAGGGAAAAACCAAACAATGAAGAACACACCCAGGCACACAGGATAAAGGAGATAAAGCTTCACACCTACAGACACTTCATCCCTGCAGGAAGAGAGCAAGGGAGGGGAGTTGCCAGCCCCAAGTCTTTTCAGACAGTTTATGTCTTTACCGGAACAACCCACCCAGGATTACTTTTAACCCAGTCCTCTAGAGGCTGAGGATGTTTCCAATCTGCAGTAAATTTACCTGGCTGCAGACAAGTTAAAAGAAGGTGTAGCTTAATTTTGACTAGAACCTGTCTCTTTGCAGTAAGGCTGAAGGCAAAAATCATTGACAATTGCCTTCCCCTGGTTTTATAAGGTACAACAAGGAGGAAAGAGCATCCCAGAGTACAGAAAATTTAGAATATGCTTTCAGGAACACACATGCTGGTAGAAATAGAGGTACTGTAAGAAAAATTAGACTGAATTGCAGGAATTCTGGCACACAAGCAAAGATGGCTGATGTACTAATCTTGAAACAAGACCTACCCAGAAACATTCACTGCAGAATCCTCACTGAGGACAAAAGCAGAGTCAGAGTCAACAACTGAAATCAGCTTTACCCACACCGAAAAAAAATCAGTGCTGGTTCAATAATTTGGCCCTTTGGAGAATAAATATGCAAAAAATAAAACAATTTTCAGTTCGCCTTTCTAGTCACAGTGGTAAAGATAATTGAATCTGATCTCTTCCTCACATTAACAGTTAACTCTTGCATCATGTTGCCAGAGGCTGTCAAACATCCATCTGCCATTCCAGAGTGGAATTCTGCAGTACCTCTGCACACACCGGCAACACCAAGGTAAGGTGCTCAGCAAACATGCAAGACAAAAATAGGCAATGAGGAGGGAGAACTCCCCATTCAAACTTCAGCCTGGTTGGATGATCATTGGTACAGGGGCCTTGTTAAGAGAAAGAGAAAAAGCTATAAAGACTTATTTTCTCAGAAAAAGTCAAGCCCACTTTATCAGGATTAAGAGGTAAAATGATAGGAAAGGCTCTTTCAGAGGCAATCCTGATGAGATCCAGTGTTTTCTCTCAGAGGCAGAAACAATTCATCTCATTATTTTAATATGGTCAGTGGTAGAAAGGTTTTCCTTCAGACTACTTAGTGAGAGACTTGTCATAAATTCATAGGGCCAGAAGAAAATATCACAGTAAATTTTATACGCTTGCAAATGAGGTGACAGAGCAAGGAGAGAGGCTTAAGATGGGAATTCATTAAGGAGGATGGTTACTGACACTGGCATGTGATCACTCACCAATATTTAAGAATACAGGTTTTATTTTAGCTAATATATCAATATATCAAAATCGTGAATTGAAAGCTTTCCAAATGCATTGTGCTACGCACATATATATCCTTCAGATAGAGAGGTTTTGTATTAAGATGTCTGAAAAATAATAATAAAAAAATGGAAACTACAAGAGAACAAATTGTCTACCAGATTTCCCTCCTCACCCCTCCCCCAAAGTTACAGAATTGCTTTGCAGTAGCTTTACTGCATTGAATTACCCAATTATCTTCTAAATTATAAAAGGCAAATCTTCACCACCAACTGTTCCTAGGACTGCCAGGATGTGCAGTGTTGCAAAACTGTAGCAAAAATGTAAACAAAAGAGCCCTACTGAACAGGGAGGCAGGCTGTCCACATATGCCAATCCCAGCGGCTTCAATCAAAGGAGAGATTGTTGCACAAATAAACTAAGCCAGTGCAACTAATAAACTCCTGCTCTAATTACTGGCTGCAGATGTATCAACTGAAGCAAATGAGACTCAGGCAGCCATTAATTATCTAATGAGGCCAGCAGTGTTTCTGATGAGGTGGGGCTGATTAAATATTAAACAGCAGCATATGGTGAGTGCCAAGAACAAAAGATTTGAATCCGACTTTCTCCAGACATATATACACATATATATTTATTTATAAAAAAATACAACAATGCATTAAAAAATCCCCCTCCTCTAAGACAGGAGAGCAATCTCACTCTGAGAGAGGTAATTAGGACAGAAATGGGAGCTCAAAACTCAAAGGGAGTGTAGCAAGATCTGACTTCTGAAGGTGTAACACAGATGAAAAGGTTTCACATTAAAGTGATGCCAAAAACATTTAGGCATTGCAGCAGTTATCTCTTTGTTTAACCCTTCTTAGTTATTAAGACCTGCAGTTGTTTCCTTTCCCTCCCTCCCCGTTCCTTTCTTCCCTTATCTTTCACAGGAAAAGTCCCAGGGCTCTCTCAAAGAGCACGAGCAATATCGAACAAATCCATCCTTATAACACAGCTCACAATATTCAGCCAAGACATGGAAAGTATAAGAAGGGGAATGCAATCACTGAAATGTTATTAGGGCCAGCTGAGCTGAAGGAAAAGTCCAACCTTACTCACACAGATGTCAAGCCCACTGAAGCCAGTTAATCCCATCAGACTTAAGTGGGCCACCTCCAGCCAGCACACCACAGAGCTTGAGGAGACATGTGTGATGTTTTTCCCTCCTCCCAGCTCCTCCACCTTTCAGCACAGACATCCAGCGATGCAGCAGCGCTGGCAATCCAAGAATCTCTCCTTTCCAAAGGGCAGAGGATGCAGGACAGAGCCTGCTGAACTCCTGGGAGCCTGTCCAGCTCCCAAGAAGAGAAAAGCCACTGCTGTATTGTTCAGTGCTGCTGGACAGTTTGGCTGCAGCCTTGCCCCTGTGCACCACTAACGTTTCAATCCAACAACCCTGGGAGCTGCCAGATATGTCATGGATTTGCTCTTCCCTTATGCAAAAATGGCAATTCAGTCTGATTTGTCTCAAACTTAGCACACAGGTATTGAGCTGTTCAGTGCAAGTGATCTGAGTACCCACAGGAGGGAGGAACTCCTGTGTTTGAAGCAGAAACTCTGATCTGGCTGCTGGAAGGCTCTGTCTGGACTCCAAAGGGATCAGAAATTTTCAAGGAACTGGAGGAAGCCTTTAAATCTGCCAGGACAAATTTGCAGAGGTAGGGGGAAAAGTTCAGATATAAAGTAGATTTACAGGAAGGGAAATTGGGTCTAGAATTGGCAAAGGCTGCATGTTCTCAGAAACTTCTGAAGGCTGCTTTTTGAGACTCTTAATAAGCCAAACAGCATTTGCTGTTTATTTCAAAATAGGCTCGGATAGCAGTCACTTATCACATTTTACATTGTTACAGTGACAATACAAGTGTCCTAGATAGATTTGATTTTTTTAGCTGTCATTTGTATCAATTTATTACAAAATTAGCCCATTTTTATGTCAGGACTTCATATAAAAACATAAAGAATCAACAAGTCATTATTGATTACCTAGGAACAGATCACATTTTCTGAATACCTTTGCTATTACTAATGGCCTCCCTAAATATGAAAGAATGGTTCTCCCTCATCTGCCTTTTTTTTTTTTTT
>VZTX01020281.1:4079-77519 GCA_013400915.1 Pardalotus punctatus
TTTTGAATGACCACAAACATCAGGACCTTATTTTTAATCCACTCCTTATAATGAAATCAGATAACCTTATGTAACCCCAGACATGGCTACAGCTACCTTGAGAACACTTGGGCTGTTAACTGAGATATCCATAGTGTGGACTGCTGTTTCTTAAATGACCAAGGAAGTACTACTCCATCTCTATCATCTGACTACCTACTGCCAGATTTTGTCCGGAAGCAGGTCTTCTAGCCTCACTAAATTTTAAGGGAGAAAGTTAATGAGATTAAAAGAATAACAAATTAAACCATGTGTAGAACATGAATGTTGCAGTCAAAGCTGGACTTTTGTTTCTCCCCTTGTCTTTGGTTTTTATGTGATGCAGTCAGGAGACAGAGATGACAAATAAAACCAGCACCAAGTGGAGAACTGGGGTTCAGCTCTGCTCTGAGTTTCTGTGAAAGATTTTAGTCTAAACTAGCTTAGGCTGACAATGTGAAAGGAGCAAACAACAGTAAAATAAGATGTTACTCTCAGGACAGTGAGAAGTGCTTCCTATCAGACAGAGCTTGCCAGGACACTATAATGCTTTGCAACACAGCTAGTCATGCTAAATAAAAGGTAGCCTTAAACACACTTAGGACTGGATTCTCAGTGGGTCCTCTAACTTAGCATGCAGCATAATCTATTTTTTTCCTAACCAACTGTATTTAGTACCACAAGGGATGGTTAATACAGTTTCAGAAAAAGAAAAAAATAAATTCATAAAATATGAATAAATAACTATGAGATATTTACATACATAAATGTTCTGAAGCATGGGATTTTATTCAGTAACTGCCATATTGGTCATAAAACGTGCCTGAGAGCCCAAAGTATTACTTTATTGCATTTAGCAGCAACAATTAGCCTCTCAATTTTTCACTGCTGTAACAAACAGTGTGGTTTTCTACTGTCTAAGAAGAGGTGAAAAACCAAAACAAAACCTACTCTCTTCTGTGTGGCTGTACCCTCCAGAGGCATATGTGCAAGTGTCACAAAAGACCATGAAGGCTTGGTCTGTGGTCTATGAAGTGTAGGAAACAAAACAAAAAAAGCAGCAGATTATTTTCCTTCTTATTCTGGGGGACTACATAGGGCAGAAGGAGCGGTGAAGAATTTTGTAATAAGGCTCGCTCACTAAAGTACCACAGGCAACAAATTCCTTGCAGCTGAATAGGAGAATAAGTGCAAAACTGAACACAACAGGAAGAGGTGTGGTCCCTAATGCATCATTTGCTGTATTTTATTGTATGTGAGCCAAGAAAAGTAGAAGGCCACTGAAATTCCTAGAGAACAGAAAAGCCCAGAAAACAACAGAATTAGCAGGCTTTCTAATGCTTGGGATATTTATGTTAAATACTTTCTGTAATAAAGGAAGCATGTGTTTTGCAAGAAAAAGCATTACTGAGCTGAAATTCCCCTCATCATAATTCAAAGATTAATTAAGATAAATAATATAATTAAGTAATTTGGAAACACTTTTTTTCCCCAGTGGTAGACATTCAGCTTGACATAGCAGCCAAGGGGCATGTCATGAGGACTCCAGTCATGCTGACACTTGTAACTGGAGGAAGAGTGCAGATGCGAGAGAAATTTGGAAATTCTATTGAGGTGAACTACAGATGTGATAGAGAAAATACTACTGATGCAGCACAGTTACCTCACAATTTGGGTAATTAACCCATAGGTAATCAAGACTTGTCAGTGTTGCACTAACTGCAGAAGCTTTGGCATCCTGAAAACGTTGCTGGAAGTATGTCTTGTATTTTCATCTCACTAGAACTCTAATTTGGACAGCTTATTGACCTACTTTCTGTATGTCACTGCTTTCAGCAGATCAACCCCCCCTTCCTCAAACACTCACGGCTATTTCCAATAAGTGCAAGAAAAAGAAAGACTGTAGTGCAGATGTTGCTTGTGCATACAATCAATGCATCCCTCCCCCACTAAAGTTTAATAAGGATTGTTAGTACATCATTGTAGCTGGTAATTGTGTAGGTACACATGGTAATTGCATGTATTTGCACTAATTATGTAAATGCACAATAATTAAAGCTCCAGGGTTTTCATGGTAAATTTTTAAGACACTCATGGATTTGTCATGGCAAAAGTGTCAGTCATGTAACCTAGTGGGAAAAGGAAGGAGGAGGAAGCTCAGGAGAACCTGCTTCTTAAATAAAATGCAGATATTTATATAAAAATAAGTGGATAGAGGACACTGTATCATCAAATGCAGCTGTCATGCCTGGGCAAACTATTTTTCAGAGTCCTT
This sequence comes from Pardalotus punctatus, assembly GCA_013400915.1. Classification (NCBI taxonomy): domain Eukaryota; kingdom Metazoa; phylum Chordata; class Aves; order Passeriformes; family Pardalotidae; genus Pardalotus; species Pardalotus punctatus. The sequence continues at coordinate 6,373 of VZTX01020281.1, forward strand.
TATCAGACTTGGAAAATAAATAAAAAAACCTAGAAAAAACCCCAAAACACACGGAGGTTGAAACTAAAGATCAAGTACTCCCCCACTTTATCCACCCAACATTCCAGCTTTTTCATTTAACCAGTGAAAGGCAGAAGTGAATTTGTGCTCTTCTTGCTATTGTTATGACCACTTCCTAATGTTACCGGTTTGCTCCTCTCCCAGAGGCCTTATCACACTCCACTGAGCACGTCAGTGGAAATATCCTGGCACTGCTTGGTTTTGGATCAATCTCCCAGCATGGTGCACTGCCTTAGCACAAGAGTCATACGCTGGACATCCAAGTTGCTTTTGGTTTGAGGTTTTCCCCTTTTTATGCTCTCCCTTAAGACTTCAGGCATTCTCCTCACCCTCAAATCTTCAGATGCAAACTTGCAGGTTTCCTCTGGGGAGCACCCAGACCCTCCTGCAAGCACTTCCCTGGTGCAGCAGGCAGGAGCTGCCCGTCTGTGCCCACCACGCCGTGCTGCAGCCCCCGGCTGAGCCTGGGCTGCCGTGCCCCACGGACCTTTCGGCTCCAGGAGAACCAGCTATGCATTAATGACTTCAGGCCCACGAAGGAAATGCAGCTGTGGAAACACGCAGGGTACATCTCCTACGAAACCAGCAAAGCGGGACATGCATGTTCCAGCTGTTGAGCTGTTTTTAATCACCTCTGACAGCAAACCTGAGCAGCTCCCTAGAACAATCCCATTATCCTTATGCCAAGACCACAAGGGGCTGTTCAACAAGCACAGCAAGGTAACATAAGGTATTATGAAGTCAGAGCACTAAGCCTTTCACACTAAAAAGCTTTCCCTTTCTAATCACAATGGTTGAGATCTTAATCACTTAAGTCAAGTGCCAGGATTTTTAGCCATTGAAAAGTGCCTACATTCATAAGACTGGGACTACTTATAAAGCATCAACCTGATTGCACTTAATGCAGATATATTCTGTTCACCATCACCCCTCACTTGATTTTGGGGGTGCTTGGGGGTCCCCCCAGCACACCAGCAGCCTCACGGGGTCATAGACAGAGCTGCCCACCTTCACTCATGGACACCTCAACAGAGAAACAGCACAAGAGTTTTCACCTACTAAAACCTAGTAACTTAAGCCAAGACACAAAAGAGAGCTTCCTCAGGCTTTGCAACAAAACTTTGAGAAGATTTATAGGATTTGAACCCAGACATTGCTTAATTAAATTTAACCTCATATAGATAGGTAAGGCAAAAAGCCAAAGTTCATATCCCCTATCACTGCCCCCAGCCCAATACGAGCTCTGCTCCTTACCTGGAGGACTGAAGAGAGGCCCTGGGGGTACAAGAAGATCCAAAACCATCGCCCACACTCTTGAGACACTTGTAAAGCTACACTCCAAACCTTCTCTAAGGCTCCCTGGGGTGTACCCAGCTGCTAATTTCAGGAGGGTTTTTAGTACAGCTGTTTCAAATTGGCTCCTCAGCCACAGCTGGGATAATAATGAGTTCTCTCTTTAATACTTCCTGGGCTGGAGGAGTTGTCAGGAACTCTGTTGTTTGTTTTTTTTTTCTTTCAAGCTTATTTTTTAACGTGTAATCTGCCAATTGTTTTCTGCTTTAAAAAAAAAAAAAAAGAAAAAAAACCAAACCACAAAAAGCAACCTAAGTCAAACAACACCTTCTCCCTGCAAACGTCCCAGTCCCTACTTCTGAGAAATGGACTAATAAATATTTCTGCACTTACTTAAGAGAAAAAAATTACCAGAACTACATTTGAATCAAAACAGCACCTTTTTCCTAATGTTCTTTCACTTTTAAAGCTAAAATTAAAGAAAAAAAATGTAGTTATGTGATAAAAATTGATCAAATCTAGTAAAAATTATTTTAAATGCAGCTTTTAATTGGTGGGGTTCAATCCAACAAGAAAAGTTGTTGGGGACAGAGTAATTTCAGCTTTGTTTCTAACGATAGACATGTCTTCCAAGGTTTTTTTTCCTATGTTAATAAAAACTCCTATACTTATGCTTGATGGGGATTAAAGATTGTGAGGTATCATTTTAAAATTTCCAGTTCGCAGTAATGTTTTATAATTAATTGAGAATCTTTCAGGACTAGAGGATTTCACACAAACACAGTCTTTCTGAAAAAAAGAAAAGCATTGCCAAAAGAGTTATCTGCTGTATTAATTTGCTTTAATTTCTCAGTAAACTCATCTCTTCTTCAGATAATGCATGATGGATGTCTACAACCATGGAATATGGGCTTTGAGGGCATGAATGGAAAGCAGACGAGGTGGGTTACAGCTGGAGAACATTTTCTGTGCGTCTGTAGGGAATTTATTTCAGCTTGTCTTTGTTGTACAGCAGCATTGGGAGGTTAGGTTAGAGCTTTAACTTGTGTTAATGCAGGACCAAAGGTCTTTCAGATGTTTATGTCTAGTGGCAACTTGTATGATAAACACTTGCTTCCAGCAAAAGGACTACCCAAGCCGAGAAATTCTGCAGTCTGGTAAGGTCCCCTGGACCTGATGCTGCCCAAATATATTTGCATAGACAGGAAAAACCTCATGCCTCTGTTTGGGGAAGATTTACATTTCACAAGGAGAAAAATTAATTTGCCTGGGCTCTAGGGATTTTTTTAAGACCCAGTGAATTGAAGGCATTCATGGTATCTGCTAATATTATCCATATATGTCCTTTTGATATCTCATACTCCAGCTGTGAGCTGCAGCACTCACAATGCCAGGCCTGGTGCAAACACAGAGCTCTTCTCTTCATATTGCCTAAATGTCACTGTTGCTTTTGCAGTATGTTTCCATGATCTTTTTACCAGCAAGGTCAGTACCAGCATCTCCATTTCACAGGTGGGAAAACTACCATCAAAAGGTGAAATTACTCAAAAAGTGCAATGACCACAGTTACTTAGAAGACCAACAGAAGAAAGCACTGTAGATGTTTTAGTTCTAGTCCTACTCACTCTTTACTGCTCCAGTGCAAGCACCTTTTTTTTAATCTCTCTGGTCAGTGCCTAATTTACGAAAATAGTTTTGGTTAATCAGATTAGCAAAAGCAGTTTGATGGTACAGCTGACATTCACATTCCTTAGCAAGAAGACTTGCTCTCAACTTGTCTGAAAATCATGTCCATAGTCTCTCAAATTGATAGCTTGGACATGAAAATATCTGCAGTTAGCAAACAGTTTATTTAGAAATTAAACATCTGTGCGATTCTTTTGGCCTGCCTGAAAAATATGAATAAAGGTTGTTAAATACAAGTAGATCTAGTAAATACAAATATATGCATATCAATGAACATCACAGGTGGTGGTTGTGAAATGAACTGGTTGCTCTGAGATCCTCACACAAGAAACAGCTGACACAGCAGGTTATTAGCAGGGACTGTTGGAATATACAAACCACGGCTGTTTCAAACCTGTCCACAGTGAAGCTGCCCTTTACAGGATATTTGCAACCCAAGCACCCAGCAACAGAAGATACTCTCACAAATCCAGGCATCAGGATTTACTCAAAAATCAGTGGCAGATGCTTGACCAGAACTTTTACCTGAACCTGTTTCTGAAAGGGAAACTGCTTTGTCAAGTGCCTTGTTCTAACAAGTCGGCAACAGTGTCTGCATATTTTAAATCGCTCTGTTGAGTCATCGTCATTTAAATGGAACTTCAACCACCTGAGCATGTCATCCTTACTAACCTCCTACAAACAGCTATGGAGCTTTCCCTTTGCAGGGCAGGCACAGCCCCGTAAATTCATCCCTGGTGTGAGCCAAAGCTGGGCAGTTGTTTCCTAGTTGCTGTATCACAATATATGGCTACAGAGGGAAGCGTACTAGCAGCAGTTTGTTTGCTGTGCTTGTTCTTTTAAAGAAGAATAATAACACTATCGTTCCAAGCAAAATTACACTTGTTCCACTTTCCCTTCCCCTTGAAAATTTGAAAACAGAAAAGTAATCATTTAAGCCATTTCTTTTGCTGTGGGGTTTTATTTTATTTAATCTCTATACATACACATTTTTCCAGTATACACACTGAAGCAGCAGCCATTTGATTTCCTGTTAGTGTTAGTGATTCTACATTTTCTGTGAGTGTTTTGTTTTAAACAGTGGCTCATGCAGCAAGTTTGACTTGAATGGCTTCCTGACTTTTGATGAAATTCTTTTTTTGAATGCTACTTTTCTATATTTCTTTTCTGTATTTTTTATTTTCTTTTGGCAACTGGCATGCAGCAATTATACCCTATTAAAATAGTCCCAAGATATAGAAGTGGCTTTAAGACCACTTCTTACTACATCTTTAAAAACCTGAAATATTCCCAAAACTTGAAAGCATATATAGTGTGGGTTGTATGGCTGCTGCCATGGGTTTTGTTTAAATACTGAATTAAACTTGTGGATGGGAACTAGGAACAAAAGTTATTTCTATTCACAATCCATAATTTCATGTTGTGGGAAGAGCAGGGGTTACCAGTGACACCTCCAACCTTATGTTCTACAATGGCTTAGTAGGACTTAAAGATTAGATCAGTGCAATACAAGGTACCCTCATCAAAGTCCTGAAATCACAAGGCACCTTTACTAAAGGAAGTGTTAGTGAGGAGAAAGTATGAATTCTCATGGTGCCTGTACTGCCTCATCATTTCCACAAGTGAGAGAAATCCCAGTTATGGGCAATCTTTGCTAATGCAGCCCATTTTCTCTTCAGTGTTGCTTTTTTGTGTGATATTTTAGAATCAGTCCTTGGGGACTAAAGGGAGACTGGCTGGCCCTACAAAGCGGGGAAGAGACAAGCAGAGCAACCATCCATCTCTGTCACGACTGATGGAGGTGGGGAAAAGTAAAAAAGTGACAAAACAATCCCTTAGCCTCTTGTTTTACGTTGATCTGGAGGAAAGGGTAGAGGGAAGTGACTGATATTTTAAAGTATATGAACAATCTTTTTTGCTGTTTTATAGGAACGTGGAACACACACCTTGCCAGAGCTGAATTCATGTAATTCATGTAATATTTAGACACCTGTAGTGAGATTATTTTTCATGTTTTAATTGGAAAACCCTGTGCTTCTCAGTCTTTTTTGCTGTTGAGACTACTGAAGATGGTAGCTATTTCTCTGGGGAAAATGTATGTGAAGAAACCTGGCAGTCTGGCCCAACAGTACTTAAATTCCAAGTATTATAAAATGTATGTAACAAGAAGGCTGTTGCTTTCTTTTCAAGGGAGCTGAGCAATGAATCCCACAGGGCATTGATGGGAGCAGTCAAACTTCCTTCCATTTCAGTGGTTTTATTCTGCTTTTGTGACATGACGTTAAGGCCCAAGTTGTACAAAATGCTCAACAGGGAAACTGATGCAGCCCAGTGCCTTCTCTGAGGGACCATTTAAGTACAATTTGTTGCAAGATTAGAGTCAGGGGGTGTTTTTTCCATGTCTTTCTCTCTCCTTCAACCTTATATTTCTGTTGTTACATTTTTCTTGGTACATTTTAAATTGGTGTCCACTTCTTTAATTGGCTGCCAAAAATCAGCGATGAGGAGTTTGACTTCAGAGTAAGATTCAGGCTCACAGGAAAAGTGACAATATTTTATGAGATACGTAAGGACCCATTTCTGCCAGACTGAGCCAAGTCCTCGATGATGTAAGAGTACGGCAAAGCCATGGGACATTCACAGTGAAAATGCAGCATCCAACCTCAGCTGTCCTCCTTTGGCAGAAGTCGGAGTGTTTATGAATATCAGTCAAGCAGGGTAAGATCTGCCCCTTTTAAATGGCCTTTAACCATTCACAAGTGGTGCTTGGTAGCACAGAGAATATAATTCTGCTCTCCTGGAACAATGCTGCGAGCTAAAGCTCCTCTGAAGTCAGTGGAGCTGCTTTGAGTCTGGCTGCCAAGTGGTATATGTCCAATCTAGCTCCATACGTTTTAGTTTGATGGTGAGATTTCTACTTCAGAATTGGTTTTCATTCAAAGTGTGAATAAAAAACAGTTGGCACATTGACGATTTCTCATGCATATTTAAGAAACCATGCTTGTCATCAAAATATTCAACAGTAATATCAATATTGCAATACTTTGTATACCATAACATTGGAATCAAAAGGAATTGAAATGAGTCAGCATGAAATGTTTTCCTCTTATCAAAATAAATTAGAATTTTGAAATAATGCATTTCTGCTCTCTGCCTTTGAAAATGTAATTGAAATCAACACATTTTCACAAAAGATTTGGATTTCCCTTTCCAACTGCGAAGTTGCCTGCCCTCCATCAGCTGAGATGTCTGAAAGAGGCAGAAGGAAAAGATGGATTGGGCCCTCTGGATTTACACCAGAGTAAGAGAGAGCAGCAAGTGCTACATGGTGTGTGCTAGTGGGTGTTAATTCACATGTACCTGCTTAGAGGGATCTGTGGGCAGCTCTGAACATTGTGATGTGTCCAATTTCTTTCCGTATGAGTAAAGAAGAATATGAATACATGAAAAGCCAAAGCCTGCTCTGGAGTAGAAAAGCCAGCCCTACTACAAAGAAATTCTTGTGCCTCTAATTACCCTTCTTCACCTATAGGTGGAATTTCCACTCCAACAGCTTTAGCAAAGGAGCCTGTCAGCCTGGGAGGAGATTTCTGTTTGTCTTTGTACAGCAAACACTGGCTCTGTTGTGCAGCGCCAGTTTCTGATTCTAATGATTTCCTGAATTCATTCGCGTTTGTACCTCAGGGAAGGAAGAAGTGATCCTCTTGAAAATTCAGATAATTGCTTTTATTTGATTTTTATTAAACCTCATTCAAGAATAATATGATGGCTCTTTTTTATTACATTGTTCATCACTGTGGCATTTTTAAATTTGCTTTTCTAAAAGAAAGAATTTACTAAGTCAAAGATTTAATTCTAGGATTTTTGCTGAAAGAAAACTGGGAGCTCTTTTTGACGTTTGTTTTGATTTGAAAGACTTTTCTAATATTGATATCTCTCTACTATTGTCTCTACTTCCTCTCTTTTACAGCCCAGGCTCCTTCCCCAGCCCCATGCTGTGGTTTATTGCGTGTACATCTGCAGCTGGCTGGGCTGGCATGGCCCCGGCTGTGCTGGGCTGCTGCTGAGGGACGGCAGGGCAAGGGACGCTCTTTCTCCCCTGCTGCGGCTATCGCATCGCCTGGGCAACGCTGATAGCGGCTCTGGGGAAACTGCAGCCTCCAGCTCCATGGGGAGATAAGCACAGGGTCAGGCACAGAGCTGCCATGGGGTTATCCTGCCACAAGGCAGGGGGAAACCTCCCTCTCTGGTTTTGGCTTAGTCATGGGCCCTGGGGTGACCGCTCAGTCTTCCTGCTGGAGAGCAGGAATGTGTGGCAAAGTCCTATTCCTTCCTTCCTTCCTTCCTGCCTTCCTGCCTTCCTCCCTCCCTCCTCCCCATAAATCTCTTCCGTAGCTGATGTTACAGGTATTATTCTCATTGTACACATGGGGTGACTGATGAAGGGAAGCAAAATGTTCTGCACTTAGGAGAAATAAAAGTGGACAAAATTCAGGATCGACAAGTTCATGTTGCTTACACACAGTAAAGAATATGGGTTTGGGAAATTTAATCTATTTACCTCTATGCTGCCAGTGTGGCATCATCCACTGTCCTTTAATAAAGTCACACACAGAGCTACTTGATGCATGGTTTTATGAGAGCTATTATTTTAAGAGTTTGTCATTTAAAGGTAAGTGTTTAGGAACATGAGATTTTCATATATTTTTTAAGCAAGTTTTCCCCTTTTTCCATTTTATCACAGGAAACAGCATCTCAAAACACTGTAAGACTTTGTAAAAGGCTCTTTTTACTCTCAAAAAAGTTTTTAACAAGAATCCAGTCATCTTAGTTAATCCCTTTAAACCATGTCAATATTTACTTTTAAGTGGAGTTTCAAATACTCAATGAGCTGCACTCTTAGTTTAATCAGGACAATTCCCATTGACTGGGAATTATGGCTGAATACTGCTGGGGTTTACCTTGAGTCCTCACAGTTACAACTGGTGATGGCAATAAGGATGATGAGATGTCTGTTTGTTAGCATATGCATCTGTCCATGAATAAGTGGGTCCCCCAGGACTGCTTTTAGTCAGCTGCTGGGCTCCTGTCACATCTGTGATGTTCTGTGCCCCTCACAAGGTTTCCAGAAGGGCCCATGGTCATTAAAATAATCAGCGTGGGACTTACAAAACAGCACGTTCACCCTTGTCTGTTCATCCGTGTCTTTTGGAAGAAATGTGGCAATTTGGCAACAGTTTGACCCCTGCTCAGAAGGGCGACAGAGAGGACCAGTCACAACACCCTGCAGAGGGTTATGTGCCCTGAATGAGCAGCTGATCCCCATCCACAGGGCACAGTTTTGTTACCAAAAGCCTGTAAATACACAGGACTTCAACAGCTCTTAGAGAATAATGGGCAGCTACAGTTGGTTGAGCATAGGTGTCTTTGACAGAGCTAAAGACTCTTATTAAGCACTGCAGCCACTTCCCATGGTTATCTGCAACCTACAATTTGTGAGAGAAGCATGTTCTTAATGCTACTGGCACACAGACTTTTGTTTTCTAATTTTGATGGAGTAATGGCAACAGACTTTGCACTGCAGGACGAAAGACAGGCAGATGGAGCACCATTTCATTATATAGTTACCCTATTTCACCTTCCCTTTCTCGAGGCAAGGGACAGGTTATTTCATACCACGTGGGACAGCTTGCCCTTGCTCTTCTCTTGTGGCAGTTGTATTTGGATCAGAAGTTGCTGGGTCCAAGATGTGGCTGACATTATATTCCATAAGTTATCTGGTCAATGTGTCCTAGTCCCATCCTCAGAATTAATAAGAAATTTTTGTTCCATTTAAAGCAGGATTTTCCTTTGGTTTTTGTGTAACATGGACCACAGTTGCTGTCTGTAATGGTTGGCAAGTTTAATTCAGTAAGTCTCTGTTACTGCACTGACACAGGGCGTATTCACCGTACTCTGATGCCATTCTTGTCTGTCTGCAATAAATAATAAATACCTGACAGGTTTTTATTTGTTGGGGTTTTTTTGGTTTTTTGTTTTTTGTTTTGGTTTTTTTTTTTTTTTGTTTGGGTGGTTTTTTTTTTGTTTTTTTTTTTTTTTTTTTTTGTTTGTTTTGTTTTGGTTTGGTTTTTTTGATTCTTATAACTTTTATTTATCCTGGAGAGCATGAGGAAATATTTCCTTGGCAGAGGATGTGGAGTCATCATGATGAGGAGCCTTCTGTCACTGGATATCTCCCACACCATTGCAGGAATCACTTTGGATGACTTGGGTGTCCCCTTCCAGTCCCACATGGCCAGGTAGGGAAGATGTTTCCTGTCTGGTGATAGGGTAACAGAGAAAGGCCTCACCTCACCCTCATGATCTTCAGTGGGGGGCACCACAGGGATATAGAGAAGGCAACTGAAATAATCAAAATCTTGCCTGGCTCCTCAGGATGATGCCTGGCCTAGGACACCATGTTCCTTGTGATATTCCTGACCACGTCTCACTTGGTTGCACACTGTTTGCACTTCATGTTAGTGAAGCGAACTGAAAATTATAAAGCTATGGCAAAGATCAGAAGGCAGAAAAAGGTGAGTAAATATAAACAGTGAAGTGAAAGAATGTGGCTGGAGAGCAGCGAGTGCTAAATGGTGTATTTCACAAGAATTTGAGCATCAGCTTCCCTAGGAACCACACACGTCTCTGCAACACAGCTCTTAAGTCTCCAGCTAGTCACCCTTTTCCTTGCAGATTAATACTCATTTTAGGACACCTCAGCTTCTGGCTGCTGCTGGCTCTAAGGTATTTATTTTCTGAGAGACTGACTTTCACATCATGTAATAAATTGCTGGGATATATGGTGCATGCAGGGAACTGCTGGGTACATTTCAACTAAAAAACCAGACTGGATCAATCTTTCTGCATAGACATATTTCTTTTTTTGGGAAAAAAATAGGAAAAAAACCTGTAGATTATTTTGCTGGGTTTTTTTCCCCACAAAGAGGAGAAAAAAATGTGGTAATACCCTCTTTGCTTTTAATTTCCTTTCTGGTAGAAGTTTGCTAAAATTAAATGTTTTCAGAATTATTTTAAGCTTAAATAACTTAAAGTAGATTTGGATCTGAAATTTAACTAAATCAGAAATGCAAAACCTTTTATCATTGCTTTCTCCTGATGTTAAAGATCTTTTACATTATCATGATCCAGTATTTTGAGTTGTTGAGTCACCCCACAGAGTGACTCTACAGCCCCCATCCGCTGTCACAGCTGTGGCAGTTCATACCATATTGAGATTTCTTCCATGTTCTAACTGTTTTGCAGTATAAATGGGAATAGGAACCACTTCTTTGCTTGGTCTCTCTGGAATCACTCAAAAATAAACCAGCACATATCAGATGAACCCTACATGTTTTGTCTCTCAGATTCTTCGCCATCTGGAACAGTTTCCTTTGGGCTCAAGAGTTTTTTCCTGAAGACCGCCCCCCACCAGGCTACTGAAGCATGCTTGTCTCTTCCTCTCTCCTCCCCAAAAACTTCCTTTTGAACATTATGAGTCAGTTATATGTTTCCTTATTATTGTCTGGTCTCATGGTGGGTCGGAGAACTGTCCCGTGTTAAAGTCTGTTGTCCTTTAACAGTCCTTGAAGAGATGACAATTCATTCCAGTGTGCAGTGGGTTCCCAGCCATGTTAACATTCAGGAGAGCAGAGCACTTCTGCAGAACCTCTTGCAATTATTCCCATTTATCCTGTGCTGATTTGATTTGCTGTTTTGGTGCATATGAATCATATTCCCTGTGAAGGGAGCTAAACCAGTTCTACTTGAGATCCACACCAATGGTGCTTCAACTCCTTTAGGGAGAAAAGGGATCCATAGCTTACATTTAAACCACATGGGTTTGGGATGTCCAGTCCCGTAAATCAAACTAAACGCAGCCTGAAGTAAAGTGGCAACTCACATGCACTCTAAACGTGACTGTGAGCCCTCCCAGCCAGCTGCACTGTCCTACTGATCTGCTCTTACTGTGCCTAATGGCTCACTAATGTAGGCAAAGTCAGAGGCATGTAAAAGGTACAGCAGTTTTATATCATCAGCTTCCTAAAATCAATGAGTTCATAAGTTTCCGAGATCATTTAAGCTCCTGACTTATGTCTTCGGGCGGCTAGCAATATACAAATCGTACAGTCTACAGTACCTGCAGAGCTGAATTTGTTAGATGGTGTTACAATAATTAATGGATTTGTATGTGATAAAATGATGGGGTGAGCAGAGAGATCATCTATCAGTATTTCACCTATTGGGAGCTATGATTAAGTCCTTGAAGGTTTGAGATGTGGTCAGGCTGCAGAGCAGTTTAGGATAACAAGTGAAGACTGTTATCAGGTCCAATTACTCTCTAAAGGAAATTAAGAGAGGCAGAATATAATTACTTGAACTGGAATGTAGCCAGGGTGTTGGGATGATCATTTGCTATATGACCATTAATGATTGTGGTAGAAAACTGTGGATTTAATGCCATGAGGTAAATATTCACTCTCACCAAGGAGTCTGCTCGTTAAGAATAATATGGAACCAGTCATAAAAGAATGTTAATTGAATCCTGTGTATGGATGAGCATTCATCTTCTGAAACCAAGTATCAGTACTAACATCACTCAAAAGACATAGAAATGCTGTTTAACATCTGTTGGGGATAGGGAATGGAAAGGGCTCTCTATCATTTTTTTGGTTCTGATGATAAGGGATAAGATGAAATTTCCATAGTTAGTGCAGACTGGCCTCTTTTGGATACTACAGCAGCAAACATATAGAGATGCAAGCGAAACTGCTAAACAGAATGGATTTAAGGAATGGCTTATCAGAAATACTAGACATAAAAATAAGATTTTGAGATTTCATGGAAGCCAGAGTGTTTAGCAAATGATGTACTACTGTGCCTTTTGTCCTTCTGTCCTGAAAGTAATAACGAGATTTTGTATGTCAGTAGTCTTTCATGCATTTAGATTACCCTTCAATTGAGTTTCATAGTACTCCAAAACAGGAGGATAAACACCATATGATAATTGCTTTACCTTTTACTGCAGTGCAGCAGATACATAACCACATTATCAATAGAGGTGTGAAAAAAATCAGGGCTTGACAATGCTTCAGGAATTTGAGATGGTAAGAACCCAGTTTATGCTTTCAACATTTGAGAATAAAAGCTTTAGTCCTATGACTATTTCTGTGCAATCCTTAGGTCATCAGCTAGCAAGATGCTTATGTACCTTTTATACTCAACCTAGGAGTTCATATCAATACCTGTTAGGATGCCAAGCACTACAGCAGTTGCCAGACTTTGAAGACTTCTAAAATACTTTGATAGTGAGAGGTGGTTCACTTAATCAGTGCCCACAGTGGCCAGGGCTTCAGAGCTCACCTGAAACATCTGGAATATGTAACTGCTCTGTGTCTCTCTTCACATAATGCACAGGATCAGTTAGAAAGGTCCTTCTGCTGAATTAGGAGGGCTGCATCCACAGATGCTCCTACAAGAAAGAGCTCAGAGAGGCATCTCTGAGTCTTTATCTTATTGCTCTTCCTCAATAGGTCCTGTTGAGGAAGATTCTGAAATGATGTAATTCAGGTACAAAATTACAGGCTGTGATCCACTAACATAGTTTATTGCAAGTCTCTTTCCTTTAGTAGACCTGAATTTGTACTCCAGAGGCTCCTGTGCTTGTCAATGTTTTGCAAGGAAGTCTTGATAGACTGTGAAAAATGTTAAATACAGCTTGTGAAGCTTGTTTGTAAAGAACTGGCCACTTAAAAAAGCATGAGACTTGATCCAAAACTTGCTCAATTCCATGGGATAGTCTCCTTCACACAGCAGGTGAGGGTTTTATTGAAACTGATGAGCTTGCAGGAAGGTTCATCCAAACCCAGAGAAAATGGTAAAGACATCTGTGTGAGAGAGAAATAACAGCCTCTCCTCTTACTGCTTTCCTGAAAGTCCCACAAGCCTCTTTGTGCTTCTGGAAGAGCCAGAGGTAAGAGACCTGTTTGATTTAAATCAAGAGAATCTTGTTAAAAATATTCAAGCCTGTGAGAGAGCTGCTTACATTAGCATGATTATTTAGTCTGGAAAAAGGACTTCATTGCAGTCATCGTTGGGAGGCCCAGAGTTCCAGCTGCAACTCCTGAGAAAGGAAATTCCAGCCAGCACAGAGAGTGCTCCTGTTCCCACTGCCCAGAGTCGCCTGCGCGTGGCCAAGGCTTCTGGAGGCTTTGAGACCCTCTCACCTACTGCTCTTCCACAGAGGCACAAGACAGCGCTCACAAACTCACGTCCTTCCTGAAAGAAAGGACCGGACCTGCCTTCTGAGGCACCACTGACAACTTTAATAACTAATCTGGCAGAGGACAACCAGAAGAAACCGGATCTGGAACTGGCAAAGAGACCTCAAGGTCAGCCCTATTTCAGCACATTGCATTTCATAATGGAATGTGAACAATAAATCCTGTCATGTCTTTAATAATTCAATAGTTAGCATGCTGGGAGAGGAGAAAGTCTGTGGTGTAGTGCATCAAGTTTTATGCCATTCTCTTAATTTTGAGCCTGTAAAGGCAGCTAACAGCACTTAACCTAACACTGCTGCTATTGCTGCACAGGAAAACATTCATTAAACTGCATAACTCTGAGAAGAAAACCCTTAATTCATCAAACCACGTACATCAAACTGGGATCATTTATAACATCGTTACATGAAGGGTATGTTTTTTTCCCTTTTAACTGAAACTATGACAGGTCAGTCCCTCAGGCACCTTGTAACATTGGTGGCCATCCCCCCAGGCTGTGAAGGATTTTATTGACCACGAGGCCTTTCATACTGCTGCCTGGAATGAAGAGGAACTTTATGCTAGCAGAAATATACAGGATGTAGTAAGCAAACATGGGAGCTGGAACATGCTGCCTTGTGCAGAAAAGAACCCTCCTGTGTATCCAGTGCAGCCAGTTAACTGCTCCATGGACCATCTCTGATGTTTTGTGGTGTCAGGTGCTGTGCATGGGCAGCTGACATGCAGGCATGTCCCCTCATATTTGTCAGAATAGGAGTTTATGAGAAGCAGATGATGAAGTAAGACTTAGGCAGGTGGGTTGGCTAGAGTGAGTTTTAAATATCTTTGTAGTTCCCAGATTTCTTTCTCAGAGCAGCTGAGATGATTAAGCAGTGAAAAGGAGGCATCTGACTTTTTTTTACAGGTATAAGCTTAAAAAAAATTTCTTCTTCCACATAGTTTTCCTCTGAGCTTCCCAAGATGTTCTGTTTTACTTCTACTCTCTTGCAGTGAAGTACCTATATTGAGGCCTTGGAGCAAAGCCACAGTCCAGTCTTTATTTCTAGCCTCCTGGTATAAATCTGTAAATAAATAAACTGCCTTAAGGCAGAGTAATCTTCAAGAATGCCTCAGCATGAATAATTTTTAATAGCAAAACTATAACCTTTCCCTGCAACTCAAATGAAGCTCATCTGATTGATATCTTTTGTTATTATCATTATGGACCACACTGAGAGTGCCCAGGTTCCCCTGTTTCCTGGCAGATAAAACACCCAGAGTACAAGAGATAGCAAGAGGCAGTTCAGTGGCAGTGGCAGTGCATGGGCAAAGCCCTCCTGGCGCAGGCAAACTCTTCAGCTGCCTGGGCAAGGCACAGTCACGGCTGCTGGGGCTTTCTCTGCCACCTGCCAAAGCCTGTGGCAAAAGGAAAAACCAAATAGGGAGTAATATTTAAGTTTGGTTTTAAAATTAAGATGCAAATCTGCTACACAAATATCCTACAGCAGGCAAGTCCAAAGGGAGCATGTTTCATTTTGGATCAGCTTAAATTTCTTAAACTAACTTCACTGACATTTGTCTTGTGCCGGTTAATTTACTTATGTCTGCTTTACACGCTCGCACTAAGCATAGATAAAGTTCTCCACACAAAGGTTTACGCTTGCATGACAAATCTTGGGCTGTAACTGAAATGTTTTTGTACCACATTGGCCCCGTGCATCAGAACAGCCACCACTGTGCACGGTTTTTTGTTCTTGGCGGAACATTTGCTGTGTCACAGGAAGGCTGTGAGAAAAACGGGAATAAGCCTTTTGCCAAGGAAGATGCAGAGCAGACTTGAACAGCTGAAGGGAGGAATGGAGGTAGTTAACACCTTGTGGGTAATTTTTAGCTGACCCTGGCTATGTCTCTTTTACCATAAGATATGAATTTAAAATATTTCATTAATAGGGGTATTAAAAATACAGAGGGATTTCAATGTCCTGTGAAACTCTTAGTGATTTCAGGAGTAGAAGAATAAAGCTACTGCAGAAAGTTAATCCAAAAATCAGTAGGGATTTTTTTTCCCCAAAAATTATCCTGTTCTAATCAATTCTAATTCTCTCTCTCATTATAAAGGAGAAAGAATGAGTTTTGTAGAGTATTTTGAGAAAGGTATAAGTTCTCAATCTTCACTTCCCAATCCTTCCACACCCCAAACAATGCCTTTACTTGGAGAGTTACATAGTTCACCTCTTAAAAAAAGACATTAGAGAGTCCCCATTTCTGATACCCCCTTTCATCCAGTGTATCACAGCTCCTATCTCCCCTTATGCTTGCTTCTTCCTTTCACAACAGATAGAGAGATAAAAATAAACATGTGCTTCCAGTTCTGCTTTCCAAACCATTAGAAGAACACATAAGCAGAACAATAACATCAATAGCTTGGCATTTATTTCCTTTGCACCGTTGTGATCCAGAGTCTTTTGGGGAGCAGCAGTCACCAGCTCCCCGTGCCAGTGACTGAGCGTGGTCTGTAGGGAGGACGAGGGCCAGTCTCCCACCTTTGAGGACGGAGGAACGGAAATGTAGAAAAAAGCTCCTGCTCGTTTAAGGGCAGGAAGGAAGGCAATTTTTTCTGTTCTAAAGCAAACTGCAGTTTCAAGCTCTCTCTGAATACCTTTCAAGTACATCTGCTGTAAAGCCTTTGGAGCCACTGTTATTTACCAAGTAGGAAAGTGCAACCAATGCAGATTGTAAGAGCTCTTTTCCAAGAAGAAAGCAAGAAGTATGCACTCTTCCAGCATCCTACCAGGGCTAAAATTATGGTGGTTGCACTTGTAGGCAGGCAAATAGTCATTTAGCATGGTACTTAGCCTGTACAGTCATGGTGCTTGCAGTGATTAATGGATAGGTTAATTTTCCATATTTCATTTTAAATAAATAGCCCTTCTGGTTAGTCCTCTGCATATTATGCTATGTGCATAATATGTGCAAAGCCATCCTAGTATATACTGTCCCCAGGCACTACACCACATTCATTTTCCAAGTTTACTCCGATCTTGACCAAATGGAGCAAAGGAAATATGCATAATTTTTCTCTTTCCTAGTTATTGTCCCATATGTTTTCATTGTCATTACTTTGCCTTTCAGCTGTTGGGTGAATCAAGTTGTTGGCACTGTTCAGGGTAATTTCTTCTTCTCCCAGTTTTCTACCTGCACTTACAATGTTAGGTTTCCTGAAAATATTTGCTCTTACAATATTTGATTTTTAGTATTTAAATATATTTGGGCCAAATACAGAACAGAAACAAATAGGTATGTATCTGATTTAATGACTCCAATATAATCTCAAATAATATGTGAATGAGCTGCATATATATGAAACCAGAGAATTATTCTGCTGTGCTCTCTAAGTCCACTACATCCATGATTTATTTAAAAATTACTTTGGGTAGGATCACCTTCTTTTAGCATGTCAGTATACATGACTGTTTTTGCATGCACAAGTCGATCCTATCATAAACAGCTGTGGTGCTGGGATGAACCTGTTAAATTCTTTTAAGGTGCATCTTTACATTGTCTTCACACCAAGGTTAGTACCAATGTGAGATGGAGGGTGCCTAAGAAAAGTCTCTGAAATAAAAGCAGAAAAACTCGATTTTCACTGTGACCTGGTACTTTCCCAATGCAACAAAGAAATCTGGTCCTCCCTCTCCCTGTTGCCCAGGACATTCTGCAATGCAAGATCCTGTATTTCACCTTTAGCATTTTTATGATGGTTTATTCAACTCCATTCTGTCACTGCAGAAGGATTAGTGGATTGCTAACTTCTAACATGTCCCTTCCTCCTTCCCTGCTTTAAATGACAAATCAACTCCCTGGGAGTCAGACACCAAAATAATTTCTTTCTTTAAATGCTACCAGGCATCAAGGTCTGTCTCCAGCATACCTTTGTAATTTTGGCCTAACTGCACTTGTCACTCATAAGATCTACAGTTGTGGAAGCTGTCAGCAGTACAGCGGTATAAAATTCAAACAGTCTCTGTGTGGTGGTGTCTGATAAGATAAGAAAAGTTATTTTGTGATTTCAAGATAGTTTGTCTCCTCTGACAGCTTTCATGTCAGTGTTAAGGAGTTCTCACACAGCATTTGTCTATTTTTAGGAAACAAATACAGTTTAGGAAACAGTTTACTTGATTTTTGTAATATAATAAAACTAACAATAGTGATTTTTAAATTAAATTAGGATTCCTATATGAAATACATTTAATATTTGGATATGTGAATTTTACTATTGCATTTCATCAGGTCTCACTCTATTTCACTGAAAAATATTTCATCAGAGAAGAAACTAATCACAGGATACAGCTTTCACAGAAGTACTGTTATTTGTTCAATTAGTTGAAATTTTGGGAAATGATAGTGAGGAAGAATATTTTGAAAATTTTAGGTTGCCTTCCTGAAGATCTGGTGTCTTTGGAATGGTGCAAAAAAAAAGTAAAATCTGCAAAATAAGACTTTCATTCTGCAGTTTCATTCTGGCTGGGGCTCATGTAAGGACATAATTTCCTGCTTGGGAAAAGGCTCTACTTTCTCTTTAACAGAGATGGTCCTGTTCTCATTTTCTTTATTTCCTGTTTATTTTGGACCAGCATTTCTAAGGCTCCCATAGCGTGTTACAATCATGAGACTGCAGTACACGCATTACCTGCTGCAGGCAGTGCCCCTCAGTTTTCCCAGGATCTATCCCAGGATCAAAAGGTTTCCCGTAAGCAAGGGAAGTGCAATATGACTTCATAATTCCCTGTAAGACACTATTGCAGAAGAAATCTCAGCTCATACTGTGACAGTTTGTGTTCTTCCGTGTATTCCCCAGTCATGCATGAGGTCTCCTGAGTGTCTTTGCCGTGAAGTGGAGCTCCCCTGAGATTTACTAAATGTGTTCTGGAGCACTCCCTATGTGTGCTGCCATCCCTGTTCATACAGCAGCTGTGGTCTCTGCTCCGCAGGGTCCTGCTTTTAAAAAATAAGCCTCCCTAGGAGTAGGGGTGCAGTGGGCAAGTGAGGCTGTGAGGAGATGCTTGGCCACGTTCTGATAAAATAGTAATGACATCAGCTGGAAATCAATGTCAGTTTTACGCTCCTTGCAGAGTCAGTGCTAGATTTAAGCTAATGTAGAGCACTTGTGAAGTACCCAAATGTGCAAAGCTTTACCTGTTTGCAAGGGAGCGCCTCACAGAAATGAAGTGCCCCACACAACCGTGTTGCTGAGGACTCTGCGCTCTCTGACAACAGCGTCCACTTCCACAGTCTAATTCCTACCCCGCTTTATGGTCATTCCCAGCAGTTCCTTTCTTCCTGCTGCCTGTGCAGCTGCACCATAGATTTCCCCACATCCCTGCTAACTTTGCACCGTTCCAGGAACCGTGTAAACAGCCAGGTTAACGCCCGTGTCTCAGCACTATCCTGCGGACACACAGCAGAGCACCCTAATGCTGTGTGCTAATGCTGGCCCCAAGGCAGCAGCGCCGCTCGGACCACACTGCATGGACAGCTGGGATCAGGGCTTTCCTGACTGCTCACGTCCTGACTGTCAGGCAGGGGTGCAAGTATGCTATCACCTTGAAGTCCTCCTGAAAATCATGGTTAAAGAGATTAAGAAATTTGCTGTAAGTCATGTTCATTTCCAGTTTTTCTCTGTTAAAGAGAAGGCAATGTGTGCTTTTTTCTGAAGAGGACACAGCATTCTCTGTCCAGGGGCTTGCTCTGGAAACTACGTTTACAAACTTCTCCTGGCAGCTTAGAAAAGTGTAACAGCATATTTACATTTCCTCAGTACGGAACCTAACTTGGTGCTTGGGCAGGCTAGTTTTGGAAATTTTGGACAAATGTATGGAGGGCTGCTGGAATCCATTTTAGCAGCTAATATGCTGAACTTCTAAGTAAGTGAGATTGTGCTAATATATCTTTTGAAAAGATTGAACTATTTTTTATTACATTCAAGATTTGTTCTTTATCAGAATGAAGAACCGAAGAGGTTTAATAAATGCTCTTCTCCCCAGAGTCCTTTCCCTTTGAAAATTTTACCTGCACTGACATCTAAGGGTCCAATTCACAGACCATGGACTTGGGGACAATGTTCTTCTTTAATGTAAGGAGAGGTCTGACCCAGGCCCCAGGAGAAGACCCAAAGCCATCATTACATGCAATGCTCATCAGCCTTAAGTGCCACCCAGCAGACCATTTGAACAGGTTTTGTGTGGGGGTTTTTGTCTTCAGTGTTTCTGTGGTGTGTGACCGAATTGAACTTTATAAATATCAAATAGGCCTGTGGCCAGACTGCTGTGGCTGCGGCATATACAAGGGAAAAAGAGAAAGGCGCTCTTTGAAACTTATAATTTTCCTCACTTTGCTTTCTCTGTATTGTACTTTTAACATTTTAATATCGGTGTCTATATTTAGAGGCACCTGCCAGTCTCTTTGGCTGCAGCACTTCAGAGATCACAGCCATAGAGTGCTGGCTCCACTGCAACTTTGTCCTCCGGTTTCTTTTGCCTCAGGTAACTTTTGCATGTAAATATATTTTGCTCCCTGTTCTGTAGAACTGAAGAACCACAAACTAGTCAAAATGGAGAAAAGAGCCTGCCAATAATAAGAGGATCTTTCAGAAACATGATTTAAGAAGTCTTGACTGGAAATCAATTAAAGGCCATCACAGAGTATTTGAACTTCAAGACATTTTAGTACAAAGCTGAGGTGGGGGAAAACACCATCAGGGTCCTTTATAATGGAAAGATCCAGTGTTTTCATAAAGAGATAAAAGCAGACTTTCCAAGGACAGGACACACTCCCTCAGACTTTTGCACCAGATTCAGACTAAACAACCTGAATTTAATTGAGATTTTCCTTTCTCTTTTCACTAAAACCAGCAGTCATACTGTGCAGGTCTGTGTGGTTCATGTAAACAGCAAAATCAAGGTGTTTTCTTACATTTCTAGTAATAGTTTTAACCTCTACTCTGTGTGTGTCCCAAGACTGGGAACATCAATAATACTGTAATCTCCTTGTTCCATCTACGTTCTTTTTCCATATGCAAGTGTGCTTGTGGTTTTTTGATAAAAATTCAGCCTGAATTAATTACTCAAAAAGGTTTATATTAAAGAACTGGTCATGTCAATCACATCTGTGGTCTCCTGGCCCATCCTCACCCAACCCTTCACAATATGAGGCTGTTCTGGCATTATAGTCCACTGTACATTCTGGTATAATCATCAAGTGCAGTATGTGATCATAACTGAGAGAAAAAGAAACAGGAATTGCTTTGAAAGTCACTATATGACTGTAAAATGATTATTTTACATAATTTTTTGTGTAATTGCTTGAACTTTCTTGGAGATTCCTAATTTCAGAGGTGTTTTAAAGGGGATTGCTTTTAAAAACTGTGGTTAGAAATTAATAAATGCTATGGTTTAGGGGCCTTTCCCCCCCTTTTGTTAACAAAATCCTAGAACAATTAACTTTTAAATTTAAGCACTGCTTTTTAATTATTTTGGTTTTAAGAAAGGCCATCATATATTTTATGTGGGTGCTGACACACAGTGCCTATGTCAGACTTTCTCCTATTACCAGCACATGGACAGATACAGTGAAAAATAGTTCTTCCATTTTAGGGCTTTCTTTTCTGTACTTTATGACCAAATATCTTTTCCCTGTGGCATAATATCCTAATTCACTTAATATGTACTCAACTTCAAGGTCCAAATCTCTCAAGTGGTTTGTAGGATATTGTTCAGTGATAATACACAATATAGGGGACAGGGTATCCCATCCACTGACAAAGAGTACAAAACACACACAGGAACAGGAGGGTTTGCAAGACAGTGATACCAGGCTGCAATACAAAGCAAGAAGCCACTCAGGCAGTTTTACAGTGAAATTTGAAACTATCAATGTTTATAGTACAGATTAAAAAGAAAAAAAAAAAAAAAAAGTAAGGCCAATAGGGGAAACACATGTCTGGTAGAGGAGAAGTGCAAGAATAGGGAAGACGGTTCTCTAGGAGGAATCAGATTGAACCTGGAGAACAGAGAAGCTAAATTTAACCAGCAAGGAGAAGTTTGCAACAATGTGTCTTAACAGTGTGGTTAAGCAACATAAAAACACTGAAATCAGCCAGAGATTCTGATATTTAATGCCTCATATCCCAGGAGCTGACTCAACAATAGCACTATAATATTTCAACATACATTTTACAACATATTTCCCTTGCCAATGTGCTTAGGCCAATCTATAATTAGATATAATAATTAGGAGCCAGGTAATATATTATTTGAGTTGAGTGAGTGTCTTGCAGTAAAGACACACACTTTTCTTGCTTGAATTTTCCTTAAGCAAACTGTATTTCCTAGGGGTTGCCAGCTTACTACTTTGATTACTGCTTTTTCAGTTTTCTTGAATTGCAACGATTACTGTTTGTCTGGACTATTCTCAGTCACCTACACTTCCGCAGCAGCTAAACCATAGATAAAACAGAAGCTGAGAATTGAAATTTTGGTTTGTGTAGTCCCATTACGTTATGATTATTACACACGTGGTTTTTTTTGAGGTTACATCTCTAAGAAAGTGAGGTCAGATCTTCCTGTCAGGGCTATCATTTAAATCAGCAGAAACCGTTCTCTTGACATGTTTAGCAGAGGCCACATCCCTTCCAGCTTTGTTACCTGCTGCTGGCCTCACTGTGATCGCTGCCAGAGGAACTGCACATGGATACAAACAGTCCTGCCTTGCCTCTCGGCTCCTTTTCAGATGCATCTGTGAAGCCCCTGGGAAGGATGATGGCAGGGATCTGCCTGTGTTTATCAAAAGGTGGCCAGTATGATTAGCCATTTTAATCTAGAGTTCTGGTCACCATTCTTAGGACTTACAGGTTTTCCAAGCTGCCATGGAAACACATATAAGGATTTAACAAGGGAAAAAAAATTACAGAAATCTGGGAAAAGCAATAGTGTTCAGGGGACAAAGTTTAATCCTCATTAAGTGGTGTAATGTTGAATATGATTTGCTGTACTGCAGCTTTGTTAGTCAGCTAACAGCAGCTTGATTTTACAACTGTGCTCCCATACAGTTAACATTTTTATTTAAGAAATCCCAATAAAGGTAATATGCCTTGTGCTATAGCTATGGCTTGAAAAATAACCGAGTTAAAAGCTGAGTTTCTTTATATGGCACTTAAAATTTAATAGTGTTTTTTTTTTCTTTTATTGATCTTTTGAACACATCATTTGATACCAAAAGTAGAAGGAAGCTGAATCACCCATTCCAAAGCCTTAAGGCAAGACTGGGCAGTTCAGATCTAAACTGAAATCTGAATATTGAAAGATCACCTTTCATCTATGATGCTAAAACAAAACCTCAATTTCCTCCTCATCTTCCTCACCTTTGGAGTGGTCTGATCCTGTCAGCCCATGCAGAGGCTGTGGAAGAGAACACCTGAACTGTGATGCCAGCCTTGGCTACAAATGCTGCCTCTTCTAGACAAGAGCATTTTCTTCTCTATATCAAATACCCCCTGCTTTTACTGTGAAATTATTAAAATGATGCAGTAGAATTCAAATAGCACAAATATCCTGCGTGGCCTCACCACCTGCACGAGCCATGGCTCTGGTGCTGGTGGCACTGTCCTGTTGGGGGCACGTTTGCAGTACATGCAGCTGTTCAGCCACCATGGGTTTCTGATTTCTCACCCTGGCTATGCTACGCAATGTGATTAAATTAGATCTCTTACATTGTTCACTGACTTCTGGTAAATTACACCTTTGATTTCTGGTCCAATGAAAAGGTGCTAATTATCTTTTTAAGTGCTCATTTAATGTTCTGCAGTGACATAAAGCATGAGTGCAGCCGCCTGCATGCCCAAACCTTCCAGAGGTTTCTCCCTGGCTGCTCAGTCTCATCAGCCTTTTTCATTTTTCCTCTGCTCCTTCCCTCTGTCCCTCCAAGGCACCTGCTGTGTGCCAGTTCTGCAGCTGAATAAATCCACAGCATTGTTTGCTGCAACTGGCTCCATTTTAACCCATTAAAAAAAGAAAATTGGCATCCCGTCTGCATTGCCCAGCTTGCATTATGATTTCTCTCTTAGAAGTAGCTTAGCAGACCTCACTTTGCAAATAGCTGCCCCTACTCTTCCCCTGAGAAAGAGGTTTATCTGGGGAAGCATTTCACCCATGCCTTACAAAGCCTGCACCTGCCCATTTTGCAAATAGTTTATAAAAGCTCTCTGCTGTTGACTGTGCTTATGTGAGCAGCAGCCCTTGGAGGCCGAGGTGCCCAAACCCACCCACCAGGACCTGCACACACACACATCCCTGGGCAGCAGCCGCTGCCAGGGGCTGTTATCTCCTGGAAAACAGCCCACGGCCTGGGCTCCCCATTTCCAAAGTGGTGGAAGCCTGGCAGAGCCGTGGATGTCCCTAGCACTTGGATGGCTGGGACACAGTCCTGCTCTCAAGCTTCTCACTTCGCTGCGGGTCCCTAGACCTGGTGGCTCCAACCTCAGCAGCTCAGCTGGGTCGTATCAAAGCTGTGGCTGCTCCCCGGTGTCCCCCCTCTCCTATGGGGACTTGCAGTGCTTCTGCAGAGGGATTTTCACAGGGGCAGCCCCACCTCCCCTCCGAGGGAGCAGCTCCTCCACGCTGGCGGGGAAGACGCAGCTCCCCCTGTTCTGGCTCTGGGCTCAAGTTTTCAGTGGTGGCTTTACTGCAAGGAAAGCAGAGGCTTAAAATGCAGTTGTCACCTAAGTGCATGTAACTACATTCTGTAAAAAACTTGCCAGACTCTGACAGCTTGTATTTAAATACTGGAAAAAACCCAAACATTGCTTTTCCAATTGCTAATGCCATCGCTGCCTGTTCTCCTTGAGCATTCTGGTAGGTGTCCCCAGGCCATCACTGCCCCACACCTGTACACGGGGCAGGGACTGCCCCAGGTTTGGGGATACTCTGTCCCTGGCAGGTCCCAGCCTTGTGCCAAGCTGACAGCCAAAAGTGTTTAAATTTGGGTTCTAGAAGTGGTGAAAATCCGGCACAGAAGGAGAGTAGCACTGGCAGCACGCAGTGCCCTGCCTCTGTGGGAGAGGCCTGCTGATGAACCCACACTTTTATACGGGTGGACCAGGCTGAGGCTGTTGTACAGGAGATTTTTCCCCTCCCAGTTTGAGCACTGTTAAACCTTTTCCATGTTAGCTCTGTTTGCTGCAACCTGTTGGCTGTGTCTCAGCAGGGGCTCTGCTCACAACTAACAGGCACAGCCGTGCTCCCGGCCACTCTCTCAGGACAAAATGTGTTTGTGGAGCACAGCAGTGGCCAGGTTCAGCAGGGCTGACTGGTGTGTGCTCATCTACTTCTATTAGATTTCTCTTTAAAAGCACACCGGCTTATTTTTTGTTGTTACTTCCAAAGAAGATTAAATATGCCCTAGTTTGAACTTGAAGAATTATTTTGCTTTCACTCCAACATCCAGCTATGCGATATGAAACCCAGGCTTGTGAGGCTGCTGCATGAGAGCTGAGTTGCCCCCACCTCCTTTTGCAGAATCCTGCTGCCAGAGGTTTTATTCCCTAATCATTACCAAATATTCCCAGGTGCCATAGTGAAGATCAGTTATTTTAAAAAAGAGAGAAAGAAAGAAAAAAAGCTACAAATCAGATTTCAAACAGCAGTTAACTTGCTTTACCATCGCTTGCTTGCCGAGTGCCAGGGATGCTGTAGATATTTGTGGGAAGCAACCCACAGTGGTCAAGATGCTCCCTCTGCCTGAGTGCATCTGGGCCATGCACCTGCTTGATTCTGTTCTGTACCTAGACTCAGTTTCTCCTCTTGTCCCTACCTTTACACATGTTTGCTACTGCCCTCCTTCAAGGAGATGAAGCCCATAGTGGGGGACAGCTTCACTTCCAGGCACTGCACCAGGGACAAAAGAACCCAGATTATATCAAGGTTTGTTCCCTAACCCGAGGCTGGGCAAACAGTCCCTCATTGGGGTTTGTGCTCTCCAGTGCCTCCGCAGCTCCTCATGCCACACAACATTCCCCAAGGAAGCAGGCTGCTTTTGTGCCATGCTGGTGGCTGTCAGTGCACTCTGTCACTGTGGGCACTGTGACACTAATGTCTCTTTTATGTGTGTGTGTGGTGAGGGCACTGGTGTTGTCACTGGACAGGCTGGGGAGGCCCACAATTACATGTCTTGCCATGGCCAGTCCCCTCCAAAGGGCTGAAGTCCAGAGCACTGTAGATATGATTCAGCACAATCCCATTGACCTGGGGTCCTGGCTTCCCTCTCTGGTGTGCTCCCTTGGGATGGGAGGAGCTTTTTCCTGTTCATTGGGATCAATTCTTCCAGCTTACACCTCCATTGGCCCTTTCCCACCCTGAGCCCTTGCACACTGAAATAGTGTTTGCAGATGTATTCTAACGAGGCCAGGGGGATGTAAGGACATCTAAGGACCAAAGTAAGAAGATTTTTTTCTGGAACAGCTTTTCTCCTTTCCAAACTCTTTTAATATGTCTGCACTGAACAGTAAAACAATATTGGCCTAACCACAACAGTCTTCAGAATTTAGTCTCTACCAAAACTTTATACAGTCCTTTTCAGCTTGCATATCTCTTCACAGGTCTCAAATATGCAGGATTGAAAACAAATAAGACTATGTCAAATGGAGAGATCTACCCAGATAGTAAGAAAGATCATTCTAAACATATACCTACAGAAAGGACAGAGTTCTTTATTTAGATCTAAACTGGGGAGAGTTGATAGGTAGCAGTGATGTTTATGAGCTGTTTATGGCCAATTGTGAGGTGAATTGTTTTAGTCGTTTTATTTTAGAGAAGGGAAACCTCCATGTTTAAAAATATGGGAGTGTAGTTGAATTTGTTTGGGGCATAATTTTTCTTGCTTAAAATGCATTCTTAAATTTCAACCAATGCAATTTGGTTTAAAGGAATACTGAGAAGGTAAGTCATTCTTTCAGACTCTGGTAATTATTTTTGTCCTAAGAAGCTGTGAGGTTAAATTGTTAACACAAGATTTTTGACATATGTGTGTGATATATTAATGACCCAATCCACTCCCCCAAGGAGCCATTTGGATTTTAGCTTTTTAACTACTTTTTTTATTTATATTGAGGAAACAATCAGACTCTCATCTGGGACTTCTTTCATTGACACCAGTATGATTGCTTTGGGCTTTTATAAAGGAGAATTAATTAAGGGCACTGATTCATGATTGAATCAGATTCAACTTCGGTGGCTAAAGAGGTTACTGCTGAGGTGATAACCTCAGCTCTTCTGAACCTGACAGGAGTCATGAACCACAGATCCCTCCTGCTGCAGCTCACAGCCCAGTATGTTAACATAAATTGAAATCAATAGATGGTGGAATGAATACTCCACGTGCTGTGGACTGGGATGGCCCAAGAGCAGGGAAACTGTCCCTCCTGCCACCCTGCTCCAGTCACTTCTGCCAGGAGGGTGGGATGGCCATCACGAAGTGATAGATTTTTCCCTGGTCCAGAGCCTGCAAATCCCCTTCTGTGTTATACCATCGAGCTACAGCATGAAAAGCTGGATATTAAATATCACATCAAGCTGGATTTTTGTTAGACTCCTGCATCCGCTTGGCTTGGCTAGCGCAACTAGTCTGGTTGATTTCAGAAGGAGTTTTGTGGAGGTTTATGGCTCTGCAAAACAATAAGCTAAATTCTGTATAATTTTACTTTGAAATAAGCCAGACAAAAGATATTCTTCCCAGTTCACATCACCATTCCCTGCACAATAAGTATTTTACACATGATTTTAATTCAAAGGTGGGAAGAGAGCCAAGAGTGAGCTCCCAAGGTATACAAAACCTTACTAAATTGGAGCGTAATACTAGGAAAAAAGTGCACATGCAGATGTGAATTGAACTGATCCTGAAGGGACAACGTTTGCTATTCCAATCCTATTCTCATTTCTACAGCTGCTGATGATTAAAGCCTAGACCATTGCAGCTACTGCCAGTAAAAGAAAAGCCTAAATGTAAGTAGTGTCTCCAAGACAGGAAAAATTGAAAACAAGGTGCTAGTGTCTGGCTGTTAACACCTTAGACAAAGACCAGAAATACAGCTGGATAATTTTTCAAGTGAAGAGACACTTTCATCACAGAGGAACATTAAAAAAAACATAGTTCAATGTCAGTCAAAGTTAATTGTGAATTTGTGCAAAGTTCAGTGAAGTAGGTTCTGCAGATTTTCTTGGAAGAAAACAACATGTGATTACATTCTTCAAATGCTTCTATTTTTGTCTAAAACTTGAGTTAAATATTTTAATAATGAAGGAGGAAAAAGACATCACAAGTAAACCAGATGGCTTAGGTACTTTTGGAGGAGAGCAGACAGACATAGGGACGTTTTCTCAACTGCTTTTGTTTTTAGACCTATGACTTATACGCATATAAAATACCAAATTTCTTCACCATTCATCTCAATTTCTGACAGTTTAAATGTCGATACATAGCTATTTATCTTAACTGATTTTAGCCCAGAAACTTCTATAGATTTCACCTAATATTTGCAGACTGTATTTGATCTCATAGCTGGCATATAGTCATTTCAGTGAGAATATGTGTGATGGCAAAAATGTACACCATTCTTATAATTAGGCATCACAAAACATTTGTCATCATTACTGGTTTGTAACTGAGGAACTATATTGCAAAAAAGTGAAAGACTCACCCAGAAAAGCATCCTCAGTCATTCTTCCTAGCACAGGCTGATTTCTGTCAGGGATTTGGGTCAGGTGTGGGACTCTCCTGCCATTATCTTATTACAACGTGCAGCCTTCCCTCTGCTCACTTTCACTGAGAAGGGCGAGGTGGATGAGACACAATCTGGTCCTAACCGAGGAATGGCCAAACTACCACAAGTCTGTCTGGTTTTGCCAGCCTCCTCAAGATTGCAGTTCCCTGGGTAGTCTTGTATGAATTGCCAAACTTAGTACCACTGAAGCCATGGGAATATTTTTAATTTAAGAAATCCTCAAGGTTTTCACTATTTACAGAGGGCTGCCACCCATGGTGATCATGCTTCCCTCTGCAATAAGTGATGATGCAATTCCCACTGCTTTCCTAGCAAAAGGGGAGAGGTATAAGGAGTGGCACTTCATTTCTTATTTTGGTTATGAGTCATTAGCTCTCACCTTAAATACTAGGGCGAGGTCTCTCAGTCAAAAAAAAATTGCTCTAATTGTGAAAGAAAAGTAGCCAAGCCTGGAGAGAAGGTTTAAACTGATAGTTGTGAGGGGCTTAAGTAATCCCCACATTAACGAAGCCAAAACCCCTATAGGATATGATATTTTGTTAAAAAAGCAAGGACTCTACTTGCTGAGAAAAGCCCTTGGGATTGTGCCCATTCCTCTAACTCTGTGGTATCTCACAGGAGTAGAAAACTTCTTGTTTTAAGCTGTATTCTTTCTGAAAAGTTAAGCCTTCTCCTTATCTCCCCCGTCACCTAAATTGCTGATTATTATTGCAGTACTGGAGTTGCTAATTCTCAGGCTTCTGGAAATAAACTACCACTATTCTGAAGCAGAGATCTGGTGCTTGTGCAGAGCCCCTGACCCAACTCCTCCATGGTGCAAACCTACACTGAGCTGGGAAGGAGGCAGGAAGGAATGCTGATTTATACCATCTGAAGAGCTGACCCAGAAGCTGGAGTAAATGGGCTTGATCTAGCAATTCCTAACATCCTCACACTCCAGCAGTATTAACGATCAATTAGGAGGCACTTTGTTTCCATACCGCAGCAGCAATAGCTTTAGCCCTCCCTTGAAAGGGCACAAAAGGGCAGAGGGCAATGGCAGAGCAGTGAGACAACAAAATAAAGTGGGGAGAAACCAGGGACTGTTAGGAACCTAACTGCAAATCTTGTAACAAAATGCAATTGGACAGAAGGGACTTGGTTTCAGATGTAAAGTAAGCTAAATAGGTGAAAGAGTTCTCTTTAAACTGTCATCATTAATTTAAGCCAAACTTAATTAAAAAAATAAACTGAAACAGCTGGGTGTAGGAAGTGGCTTGCTGACCTCAGTGCTGAGGCTGTTTTCCTTTCTGCTTTTAAACCATTGTGCATCAGCTTCCACTTAAGGCAAACCAGAACCGTCAGACTAACCACAATCAAAACCATAGGGCTTGCTTGCATCTAATATTTCTCTCTGTGTCATGACATCCATTAAAAGAAAGTGAGGAGTATCACTGGAAAATCCCTTTTACACATTCATGGGGTGCTATGCTATGTTACATGAATGAGATGACCAGTGGAATACTTAAAGCCTCAAAAGCATTTTCTATTCCAAAAATCTTTGATGGTGCTTACATGTTTATAACATTTGAAAAATCATTATTTCTACTTATTCTACATAAACTTCTGAATACAAGCAAAATCACTGCTGTATCCCTGCCTCTTACCCTAGCCATTCTTTGTCAGGCTGAGCTAAATAGTCAGATCTTTGGAGCAGGTACTGTCTTATGATGCGCATCTTCAGAGCCTCTCCTACTCCATTTCCACCTGGTTTATCCATGCAGAAATGCAGTACAAGTCCATGCTAATGGCTGAAAGGCAGCCAGTTTCAGCTCTGGGTGGAAATCAGTGCACTGCTCCTCTGGAGGTCATACAAAGCATTTAATTTACTTGATTTCCAAATGGTGGGAATATGACAAGCCTGCCCCAAAAACTTTCTAGTCTTAGTGTGCTAGTCCAGCCCAAGGGTGGGCTCATTCCTGCACTGCTGTCATAGTGGAGGGAAGGACTACTTATGGCTCACCTACTATTAGTTTTCTGCTGTGGGATGTCCAACAGAACATCTGTTTCTATTTGAAAATACTAGTGTTGTTGAAACTCATCAATTCTGCAGTAGGAGGAGATTACTAACGTACAGCACAATCCTTACACCTTTCAAATACAGATCAAGTGATGGTTTCTGAGAAGTTATTCCACAACTAATCAATTAGCCTTGTGAAGGAAACAAGATCTCTCAGCTTTTTTCTTAGCTGATAGTCATCAATGCTCTAAAGCACATCCTATTTACTTTGGTGGGACTTACTAATGTGTCTGAAGTTAATAATATATTTAAGACCCATAGTTCAAGAGACTGAAAGACTTAGATAATGCAAATATTCATCCTACCTTTGCAGAGCTTGTCTTAGCTTGGAACAGGCATCAGAAAATCATTCAGGAGCAGTTATGTTTTACCACACAGAGAACAGAACTTAAAAAAATATTTACCACCACACACAAAAACCAGGATGGAGTAATGTATATTTCTGTAGTAGTGAGAAACCTTAAACTCATTCATCATGGTAACAAAATGGTGGTTACATCACAGCTCCTGCTGCAGCAGGAAACACTGGTGCACACACATGTGCCATGTACAGACAACAGATTAGAATATTTTTCAGTATCTCAGTAGCATATTGCCACACTTTGGAATTTCTAAAGGCAATTCAAACCAAATATCCCAATCTACAAAACGTTGACTTTAAGTCTCTCCTTTTTTAACTTTTTTTTTTTTTTTTTGGTGTTAGTTATCATGTTGAGATTCCCAGTACCACTGTAACAAAGTAGGAGTTTCTGGTGGTTTTTTATGAGTTCTCTATCCCTTTTAAATTAGTCTAGTTAATGCATTTTTATCTCAGTGACACTTGTTCTCCCAGCCCACTGCCATGGCTACCAGAGTTGTCTAATGGCTTTGAAAAACCTACTGTCATCTCTGGATCATTTCACACATTTAAAAGGACCATCTATCAATTCACTGTTAAAAAAAAAAAAACACATCAAACTCGAACCCATGGTGGTTCTGTCTGTGGAAAGGAAATGGTGATCTGCCCATCCAATGAGGATTAAAGTTACCTCGTTCCTTTCTGTTCTGGCTAGCTCCTAAAAATCAGCGGAGACCATTGCGGATGCACTCAGAAATGTGCAAACCACAGCAGGAGCTTGTGCTGTAAAGGGCAAAGTGTTCCTCGGTGCTGTGCCTGGCGTGTCCCACCGGGGGCTGGGGGAGCCCTTACCTGGTGCAGGTGCTGGCCTGGGGCACTGCTGAACAAATCCCAGAGCTTCTGTCCCCTCCGTGTGGGACTGCAGCCACCTGGAAATGTTGGTGTTGCCCGGCCCTCGCTGCAGGGGAGCCCAGGAACCACGAGATGAGTGGTATGAGCTGCCTTCCCAGGCTCGGCAGCACCTCGTGTATTTGGAGCAGTGGTAGGAAAAACAACCAAAGGAATTTTCCCTGAAAAGCTTTGAAATCAATATTCCAGTAAATCATCAGATTCTGAAGAATAAACCGGTTGTCCTGGGATGAAGCAATTAATTTGTTTTACTCTTTGACCTGCTAAAATGCAAAAATTGCTGTGGAATTTACTCTGTGTGACACGTTCAAGCAACAGAGCAGTCTCCATTAGTGCTAGTGTTTTTCTAATTACAGCTATAAATAAAAGCTAACCTCCATCCCGATTCAAAATGGATTCCATGGACTGCCAGGTGCATAGGTGATGCAATGCAGAGAGATGAATGCAGCAGCATTTGCATCATCATATTGACTTACAACTCGGGGGTTAATTATTGCATTCTTTTGCCAAGTACTGGGACAGCCATTTTTAGTCATTTCCAAAATGCTAAAAAGAAACTTGACAGCTTCTCATTAGATTAGAATAGACAAGATGCTTGAATCAACAGTGGAATTTTATTAGGGATGCTCAAGTATAAAAACAAGAGCTTTTCATTTTGATATTGTATACTTTTTGCTGTATTGATTTGGTTTTATTGATTTTTAATAAAAAAAGTGTAAGTGTTTCTCCAATGGTGTAAATTAATTGTTATTGTGCCACAGAAAACAGAAGACTGCACCACAGTAATTAACATTTCCTGGCAAGGAAACTAAGCGAGCTTGCTGCTGAAATGGGCTTTAAAGCATATTTTGACAGAGCACAAATGCGAGCATATGCCTGTGAGGGGGGATGTGGCAGGCACGGCAATCGCTCCGAGGACTCAGATCGGAGCAGGAGCGCTCGCAGCTCCACAAGGGCCCGTGTCCCTGAGCTCAGCTGGGGCAGGAAGAGCTGCCAGCCCCTTCCCGTGTTCCCCACAGCCTGTGAGGGCAGCTGTGGGTGGCAGGCAGAGTGCACCCCTCGTGGAGCAGCTATTTCGGAGGCAACTCACCAAGCAGCGGAGCTACAGCCGTGAGTCCCCCTGATTCCTTCAGTTCTTGGCACCACTCATTGTCCTGTGTCGTATCCAGGATGCCTCCTGTGCGTGTAGGGGGCTGCTGGGTGGTTTGGCACACGGACAGTCCCTCAGGCCTGGCTGGAGCTGCTGGGCCCTGGGCTGGACTAAGGAGCTTGGTCCTGCCAAACGTGGGAAAATGAAACATCACGTACAGCTGCTATCCCCAGCATCAGCTGAAACAAGAAAACTGAAGATAAATGCCTCTTCTCCTCCATGAGACACCTTTAGAGGACTCAAACAAATTTCAGTAGAATGAAGCCAATACAACCAATTCCTAAAAAATTGCATTTTAACTAAGAAGGAAAAAAAAAAGCACCTTCTCTCTATGTAATCATAAGGAAAGGGAGGTACAGGTAGCTGAACAGATTAATTAGCAGCTGGGAGATGAATACTATTGTGTTAGCTACTGTAACTTAAACCAACTCAATCCCTTCTTTTGAGACCATCTACATTACAGACTAATTATAAGCTATGTGCTAAAAGAGTGGAAGCTCTTCTTAAATAAGTTAAAACACATCCAGTGACAGTGATAAGTCCATTAATAAAAAAAAAAAAGCTCTCTACACCTTTTCTCACACCACCAAGTTTTGTTCTTTTGTACTAAGTTAAAAGGAAACTTTGATCAAGTAAATAACATTTTATCTCAGCAAAATGGCTCCATGTCAGTACCTCACCAAAACCCAGGAGCTGGTCTGTATGTACCCTCAGATAGAATGTAAACACTGATGGTGAGGACTAACCAAAAAGCTGGAAGTAGCAGGGCATGGAATATTTAAAGGAATATTTAAAGGAAACTCAATGTGAATAGAGAATCTCTGCAGGAAGGGAGAGCTTGTAACTGTAACCCCGAGTGCTGCAGCCACTAAAGTCTTCAGACTCAGCAGAGAGAGCAGCTAAAGCCCACCCTCCAGCTCTGGAATCAGCATCCTTTGCCTCCCCAGCACCTGGTTTGTATCTCTCGTCCTAATCTCCAGTGTCAGGGAAGCTTACACTATTATTAACTCCTTGGTTCCTCGTTCTCTGGTGAAGACCCTATATCTAGGCAAAAGCTGAAAGACATTGGCTAACCAGGCATAAGATTTGTGTGTTTTCTTTATAATATAAAAGTGCAAATAGATAGTGCATTATGTTTTGTTCAGAGGGACATGGGTAAATGGATAGGTAAATTTGATCTCTCACCTCTCTTTTCCAAAAGTGTAACTAAAGCTCAGGTTATTTCTGGATATACCATCCCACTGCTATCTTTCTCTCTTGTGCAGATCTTCACATGAGGGTCTTGCTGTGGCATTCAAATCAGACTCAGGAAGAGCGTCCATATGTTGTTTAGCCTTTGGTATGTGTCATCCAAGAAGTACCAATCTTTTTGTGAGAGCACCAGTGCGGTCCAACTATCTGGAGCAGAACTCAGTTCTGGGGTATGTTAGAGGCTCCTTTGTGAAGTTTCTACAAAACATGCTTCAATAATTTTGGGCAATTGAACTCGATATTATATCAAAATAAAATTCTCTGGCAAGGTGGTATCTTGATATCTACTCTTCCTATTGTCAAATTGCCTTTTGCTTGTAAAGTGCAGTTATTGGCATACACATATTACCAAGTACTTCAGACATCCTGCTTGTTGATTACAGATGGTTCCAAATCAAAGTGTTAGATTCTCAAACCTTGGTATTTCAGCTAGATTTAGAAATAAAAGAAAGAAAAACCTTTATTCCATCAAAGTAATCTTTTTATTGATGAGATTAGTTGTAATACAAAATTTATTTTTCATGAGTACCATTTTCCACTCTCAGTCAATTTTCCAGAAGTCCTGCTACTGGATGAGTGACTCAAAAAGCTTTAGACTTGACAAGCACAGCCTATATGAGCAGATGGTACAAATTAAGGAAGTTGTGCTATGTTACTTCAGCCGAGAATCTGAAGTTCAAATTTTTGTCTTTTTTCATACAGCTGTATTTGATATCAGGAGCCTAAATCAGAGAAATTAGCAACAAAAATCTTACTGGTGTAAGTGGGAGACTGAGATGGGCAGGACTGAATCCAAACAGGCTCGGCAGAAGTCATCCGTCACAAAAGCCAATAAAGTTACCTAGTACATGAGAAAGATGAAAGCTGTAAGGCAAGAGCAAAGCCACGGGTGGTTCTAACTTTGCTTGGTAGAGCACTGCATGATCAAAACTTGCTTTAAATTTTAGGAAATTATATTCCAGTGGGCTGGTACAAAATATATCTATACCGTTAAGTGGATCAAGACATTATGGTGCTCGTCATGCTGATGAGGTTTTGTTACCCTCATGGTGATCTGTAGGAGAAAGAATGTTTGCCTGCAGAGGAGATAAGACAGTAAAACTGCTCTGCTCTTGCACTGCTGTGATTCAGCGGTCAGGAGCTATTTCCACTACTGAGAAGTTCAGGACCAACAAAAATCCTCTGGCAGTCTTAGCTAGTGACTTCATGATAGCTTGAGACAAAGCCTTTTGCTCAAGATAGGATATGAATTGAAACAATCTGGTAAAGAAAAACATTCAGTCAGTATTCAATGGAAGTGCAAATTTAAAAGTGTCCCCCCACCAGGCATATTTTAATGAATGCATAGTTACAGGGTGACTATGTTATCTCATAGTTTTCTTGTATCATT
This sequence comes from Pardalotus punctatus, assembly GCA_013400915.1. Lineage (NCBI taxonomy): Eukaryota > Metazoa > Chordata > Aves > Passeriformes > Pardalotidae > Pardalotus > Pardalotus punctatus. The sequence continues at coordinate 41,639 of VZTX01020281.1, forward strand.
AACCAAGAAGAGAGTTTAAAAAAAGTGTCCCCACAGAAATCTTATTCATATGTTTTATTATATGTTCCAGCACGGGCACCACTTTAGTTTAATGGTATGTTGGATGATGGTACAAATTTATAGCCAAAGGTTTACATCACAGACAGCTGGAATGAATAACAATAAATTAATTTAAAGTGCTACAAAAGTGCTCCCCATAGTATGCAGTGCTTATGTGCTCAAGACTAATAATTTATAAATGCAAGTCTTTTATAATACTGATCTAAAGTCCTGAAAGCAGCTAGTTAAAAAGCAGTCACATGACATAAATTATTTTTATTAATATTTCAAATGCATGATTAGGGTGGGCACCATGGTCATTAGCATTAGATAGCTTTCATTTATGACCAAGTGCAATGAAGCAATAGCCAGACACAGAGACCAGCTAAGCAATGGCAAACAACCATTGGGAGTCCTGGGCTCATTCCGTGCTGCTGCTTCTTCCACGTGCTCTTTATAAGCTGGAGGTCATCAGAGCTACGGCTGTTTGCCTTTCTTTTGCTGCTCTGTTGTGTGCATCACATCAGACACTCAGAAGGCCTGAAGAATAAAAAGATGTGCTCCTGAGTGCAGTCAGAAGCAGCTGTGCACTCTACATGGCTTTCCTTCCATCCCCAGACCCCGAACAGCCACGCTGCAAAGGCAGGGAGGGGGCCAAAGGGGGCTGTGACCCCTGCCCTCACCACACCAGCAGTGTAATCTCCACACTGAGCGAATATAAACTCTCACACAACTCTTGCTTGGATGGTGTAGGTTAACTCTAAAGCATTTTACTTGCTGTGGGAGGACACATTTTTGGTTCTGTGTCAGGGAATAAGAGAAGTGATGCCTCCAGGCAAACAAGTATTTGCAGTAAAGCATTGTGGAGACTAAGCACGGGGCAGGCCATAAGCTTCCTTCTTGGGGCACAGGACTGTTTTTTTGCTGGGGTAACCGAATGTCTCTCTGCTGTCCTCCGTAGTGAAAGAGTATATTCACTATTACTGGTGAGGGTAAAAAGAGCAACCAGCTCAAATAACTTGGGTGATGTTGTGTCTTTTTCCCCAGTGCAGCTCTCTGGCATCCCTCACTGCAGGGATGTCACTTGCCTTAATACCACTCCAGGCAAATTTGGCTGCTTCTCATTTTCTTGGTGAAAATAATTTACTTCTTAAATGCAGAGTTATTAATCTGAGGTTATAGAAGGAGTCTTTCACGCTGAAAAAAGGATCATGAATAATTTCTGTGTCTCTTTTTCTGGGCCATTGCCATATATTAGACTACATATTTGAGTCTTGGCAGATTGAAAAAATATGCACCACAATCAACCCCATTCACTTTGGTGGTTCTTTAGCAAAGGCAGTGGAGCAAGACACAAAGTGGGCAGAAGTATCTTCATCTGGTCCCTCCCCTGCCTCCTTTCAAAGAAAAGAAAGCTTCTTGTGCTACACAGAATTCAAGCTTCTACGTAACAATTCCTGATTAACTTTTTTTAGTATCACAAACCTTTGCAAATTCACTTTCTCTCCTCCTCCTTTCTGGCTTTCTTTGAAAGTACTTTGTAATGTAACACATTTTTCCAGAGGTCAATGGGGACATATTTGCATTTTGATACACTTTAAATTTTTGCCTCCAGCACGCCACTCAAATGCGCTGTGCTAATCGGAAGCCAGTAATGATCTCCTACATACTTCAAGCGGGTGGTTGGGCATATAAAAGCACCTCAAAATGCAAAATTCGTGAGGGAGCAATACACAGTAAAGATAAATAAACACAAAAAAGGGACAATGCTGGCAAAAGCAGTTGGGATTTGTAAGCTGAGGGCTCTGCCTGAAATAAGCAGCTAATGTGTTTATGTGCACCACTGAAGTGATAAGGGGATTCGGGGGACTCCTGCCTCAGCCAGCTGCACTGATGGACTGCGGGTTTCTCTGAGCAGATCACTTGTATGTCAATACACCCAGATGAGGCATAAGCATTTCTGAGGGCTTTTAATATTGTCAGTGATACCTCATGTTCCCAACAATCCAAATCCAAGATTAGGCAGGATCTAGGAAAATGGGGCAGCCCCAAAGCATGGGTTTAATCTCAGTGGAAGTCTTTTATTTTTAGCAGTAATGATAGGTTTACACACACATTTGCCTGCCCAAAATAAGGGGGTGTGTGAAGCTGTATGGGAGAGAAAAAACCCCCAGAACTCAAGAGATTATTCACTAAAAAGAATTTTTTTAAGCATTAATATCTTTGACAGATAGAATTGCAAGAAAACCTGAGCACTTCCTCAGTAACCACTACATCAGGAGAAAAACTCCCGATAAGCAGATGTTGCTTAGGCAGCAATCAGGCAGGCAGTGTGTGTGTGTGTGTGTGTGTGGAGGGGGAGAGGGGTGGAGAGACAGCCAGGCAGCCAGGTATTAAGGCACTGTGGTGAGTGTGTGTGTGCAGCTGCAAAGGATGGCAAATTGTGAGAAAATGACACATGAGCAAAACCAAGCAGCTCCACTGAGTATTTTGTATGTATTTTTAAGAGAAAGCAACAACAAGAAAGCAGGGGAGGGAGACTGAAAACACAAGGCAGGAATGATCAGGCAATTGCGTGTCTGGGCTAACAGCAGCATAAGGCAAGAAATCCAGGCATCAGGGAAATCATTTAAAGCCATATTGATTCGTTTTGGAGGTGAGAAAAAGCAGATGCACTCAGCTACTATGGAATGGCTCTGACAGCAGCTACAGCTGCCTGATTTTACTTATTTCTTTTAACGAGTTTCATTCACAGAAAGCTGGCACTGTAAACCCAAAGCAGCCTGCACCCCTCACCGCATCACCTCTTCCCCCAGCAACCAGAGCTGCCATCAAAGCCTGTCCCAGCCAGGCAGTGCCTCCAGCCAGCCAATCCAACCCAGAAGGGAAGAGGGAGAGAGAGGGACAAAGGGAGGGCAGGGGATCAGTGGCCAAAACTGAGCAGCTCTGGCCATTTGCAGCGAGCTGGGAGCGGCTGGAGGCAGAGCAGGTTCAGAGCCCATCCATCTCCACGACAGACAGCAGCTCTTCCCGGGAACGCTGCCCGGCCCCGTCCTCGGCAGCACACAAAGCAGGGCTACAGAGCAGAGGGGGATCCAGTTCTGTGTGCTGCTGGTCCTTGCATCTAGAAAACAGGAGGTGAATTGCACAGGACATGGGAAAATAAGTGGGTTTAGTGTTCTGTAGGAAATCCTCTGTTTTGGGCAAAGAAAGGGTGGGGGGTTCTGCGTGGAAATACTGTCAGGTGTTGCCTGCACTGCTTCCAGTAAAGCAAGCACCGTGTCAGGCTGGGCCTTTGCTCTTTAGATTTGTACTGGTACCTTAATAAACTGCTCCTTCATCAGTTTATCCTGAGATGTAATTATAGAACGAATACAGAGACCCTGTGGCTGAGATCTTCAAAATACTGCTTTTCTGGAAGCCAGATGCCTGTGAAGTTCTTCTGCCCTAGGTGACGTATCCTGAGCCTCAGACAAAGCTTCTGAGTCTTCCCCAGATTGAGATTTTTCTCATGCAATCAGTTTATTCACTGTGAAGTGTAGGTTTCAGACCTACAAAATTCAGTTCAAACTTCGTGCATAGTTACAGCATGCAGTTCAAAATTTTAATTTTCTATTTAAAAAGAAACCAAACTCCACAACAGCAAAGGTAAGGGATGCTCAGCAAGGTTTCCTTTAGAATAAAAATAGCTCTGTTTTATTTAATCTGAAATTATATTTGTTACGGTTTTATTTTTCCTGGAAACCAAAATCGAGGTGCTCTTCTGAATTAAGCCCCAATTGCTCTCATAGCCCCTCAGATACTGTCCCATCCTTCCTGTTTTCTACTCCCAGAACCTCAAGTGTAACCGGGTAGGGATGTGTACATGTGTGCTCACTGGCTTGGTCTTTTACAAACATCTGCTGAGAAGCACCTTATTTGTATGAAGTGTGAATTTGGCATCAAGCAGGTCAGAAAATTTCCATTAGCACAATTTTCCTAAAGAAGACCGCTTTCAGGTAGATGGAATGCTTTGTAACAATATAAAATTATACTTTTCCATAGAAAATGGGTATTCTGGTCAAAATTTAATATTTACTTCACTCAGGGTGCATGAAAAAGAATAGAACTTTTTATTGCAAATGAAAAAAAATTCATTATTTTGTCAGTGAAAAAATAATCAAATTTTGTCCTAATTCACTTTTTGTCCTAACTCTGGCACTAACTCACTTTTTTTATTGGCTACACTGAGGAATTTAAATACAGAGTAACTTCCTCAGCCTCATTCATGTTACTTTGACTTACCCTGTTGCAAATAAATTTGAAATCTCAGTCTGTGTGATTGGTTCTTGTGACGAATATCTTTAACTTCTAGGTATATGCATACAGAGCAAAAACTTAACAAAACCCCCAGAGCAACCCAAACCAAGAGGCTTAATGGATTCCATGTCAGGACTGTTATGGAGACTTCCAACTCCCTGTGGATTTGGTTTCAGTACCACTGGTTAGAACATGTCGAAATGTGTAAATTTATAATTAAAAGTAAAAACATACAGCCAAGTATTTAAAATAATTTACAACTATGTCTTTATCAGTTATAATTTGAAAATGATCAGTGTTACACAGAACTCTGGCTCAATTTTAAAGGTTAGGTACATCTTCCAGTAAATTAAACATACCCTAAAATATCTTTAGATCTGATGACTGAGTAGTTTAACAGCACCTTAGCAATACTGAAACATCATTGTAAGTCTTTAGATTTATTTGTAGACCAACACATTTTCTTTTTCACTTGCTAAAAAAATGAATCCTTTGCTTTAGATAAGAAAACAAAAATTGCCAAGAGATAGCGTGAGTGTCTTGTCTTCATAAAACCAAAAACCACCGAAGCCAAGCACAGGGTAAAAAGTCTTTGTATTACTGAAAGTACTTCAGGATCTGGATTATGAGTCAATGGTAGTTCCACTGCAGGGATTCAAGTGGAGAAATTAGTTATTAATATGCAAATGCTACTTTTTATTTTTAATTCAGCTGGTTTTCAGCAGGCCAGATCACTTCATCTAAAAGTATCAATTAAAATGATCACGAGTGTTGCACTGCTTTAGCTTGACAGGTATGAACTTGAGCAGCATCTCTAGTAATTGGCTGTTAATGCTTTTCCAAAGGGGTGCCAATTTTCTAGATCTGATAAATAACTAAGTTGGGGTAATTCTGTTTTCCAAGGCAAATAAATAAAGTGAAGAAAACAGGGTGAGGGCAAATTCATCCTTAGTGTAAACTCACTGACTTCAGTGGTATTATGCTAGAAATACTTGCAGATTGGGGTTTCTTATGCAAAAACTGACATGAATTGTGCCTAATAAGAAAGTACCTTAAATCATGCCTCAGGCAAAATAGCTCAGTTAATCCCAAAATGTTGTTGCAAGAAAATTCCTTCCTTTCCAGAGTTTTCTAGGGGAGTTACAAGGCATGTTACATAGCCAAGCTTTTCCAAGGAATTTAAATAATTTCTTTTCTTGATTCAGATCAACCTACTATTTTTGTGAAGCATTTTATTGGTTAATTTTCATCTCTTTCCCCTTCCCAGCCACAAGCCAAGTAGATTTACAAGGTTACTTACTGCAAAACTTCACAGCTTTTTCAGCCAGCTTTTGCATATATTACAGAAAATGCCAATTCTGCTTCCTTTCAGAAAGCCTCTAAAATAATCTGGGCCCCCTTTTAATTCTGCTTGATTGAAGTCAGGGAACATTTTCCTAGAGTTACATGAGCACTAAGTAACACAGTTTCCCAGAAATACATATTTTTTAAAAATTCAGTATATAATAAAACCAAAAGAAAATGAAGTGAAAATAGCCAGTGTAATGAAATGCTGGCTCTCAGTCAGAAGTTAGGTGCTGAGTTTTACTTTCACTTTTCTGCCCTACCCTTTCTAAAATACTATGAGACAAAATAAACACTGGGATGACAATACTGAAATAAAACAAAAAAAATTAAAAAAAAATCCCTGCTGTGATTTTTTTTCCCTGTAATTGACACATACCCTGGTCAATCTTTTTGACAAAATAATGTTTACAGGCAAAAAAGGTTCTGTTAAATATCTTTCAGCCAGCTTTCCAAAGTAACACTGCTGTGGAAAAAAAAAAATATATCCTTCCCAATGTGGCTGTGTGGTGTGACCATGCCCATTTGTGACTCACTCTTGAGCCCAGTAGTTTCAGGTTTGCCTCAGTGCTGAGTGACTGCTTTCTTTCCTATCAATTGTTTCCATTTCTGAAGATGGCAGCTTTCACCTGAACAGAGCAACCTGCTCCCTGTTCCCTTCTCAGCCCTTCCACGTGCCAAACAGCAGCCGCCAAAGTCCACTCCGCTTTGCTGGTGATGTGAGACGCCTCAGACCCGCTTGCAGTGCTGGCAGTCTGAAATATTGCTGAGTAGGGGCAGCAGGGGCTGGATCTTAATGATTTGCCCCCTCCCAATCATTTGGGTTCATTGATTTCTCTAATTAAATATGCATTCCACTTCACCATTATTCCCAATGATCACATTTAATCTCAACGACAGGGCCACAGACATGAGGGCCTTTGCCTACAAGCTGCTTTTGCGAGCGCTGCTGCTCTGCAGGGGCTCCTGGATGTCTCCAGGTATTACTCCAGCGCTGTTTGGCTACATCCTCCTTTCCTCATCCAACTGTTTCCCCCTACCTATTCAAGCCTCTCTTCCTTTCAATTGAGCCTTGCAGCTTAGCTTTAGAGGGCTAGAGCTGCAGCTCTGTCTGACAGCCGTGTATGTAAAGCTGATTTATTTGGCTGCTGTGGCACTGCGCCAGGGAAGAGGCCGTCTGAATGGTGAAGCTGTTAGGAAACTAATTGCATGATGGACTGCAGTTACAGGAGAGTCTTTACTGTTTGCTTCATCTAATCACATTTGCTACCAAGGATTTTTCTTGTTTGCCCCTTTTCCCTTGTTTGAATTGGAAGAATACCAGGTTTACACCAGGGATGGGCTTGGCTGATTGGTTCCCAAGCTTGTATCACTAAGCTTGTTGGTCCCTTCATTTGTTAAAAATACTCAAATACTGTCACTGCTGTGAGTGTTCCCTTGCTTTCTCATCTCAGACTGGGAGGCTTTGAACTTGCCAAGCTCTAAGTTCAGCACTCTGTGTTTGTTCTTCTTGTGCTGATGAAGTCACTAATCTCTAAATGAAGGGCAGGGAGCTGTTTGGGTTAGCAATTTCATCATCTTAAATAGAGAAAACAGAAAGCCTTGCAATACAGGTGGGTTAACAAGAAAAGGATTTCCCTCTGCCCTGCTTTCAAATGTCTTTCTGAACAGCGAGTCTGAGCTGAAACCTTGGGTTGCAAAATACCAGCCTATGGAAAGAGCAAAATCAGGGAAGAACTCTGTGCCACCAGATCACCTTTATTAGGGCCATGCTCCATTTCTTTGTAAGCAAACACACCTCGTTAGGCATTTACGTGACAGAAAAGCAGCCATACTGCTGCTTGTCCTTACTGTTTCTGCCCAGAGAAGGAGTGTTGGTAAATGGTGGCCCTAACGATAAGCTAGGTGATTTCCATCCTCAAACCACAGCTTCCTTGGGGCCAGTGCCAACCACTCTTCCCCAGTAGCACCAGACAGTTTGTCACTCTGCTTGCATGGCAGCATTGATGCTTTTTGCATGTGGTTGGTGATCACATTTTTCATTTGAGAGGTTTGTGTTCATCTTCTCTATAGTCAGAATTGACTCATTCCAAGCTTGAGAAACTTGAGGTGAAAACTCCAAGTTTCTCCTGATTTCATTGCCTACCTGAACTCTAGGAGGTGCTCCCTCTCAATAGGCAAGAGCTTCAAACAGGAGCCTGCACCCAGCAGTAACATCCAGCAAGCAAAGGAAAATGACAGCTGTAGTTCAAAAAGTTGTTCTGACAGCTTTGCTACATCATCCCAAAGAACTCAGAGCGAAACTTCTGTCTGCTGAAATATTATTTACAACTTCCAGTGTTCTTTCTGCAAGGACACAATAATTTTTAAAGCAAGATTGGCTACAGCTTTCTCCACCTCCTAAGGTAGTCACTAGTAAGAGCTCTGCAAGTAAAGCAATCTCAGGATGTTGCAGATTTCTACCTAGTTCCCTCATTCATGAATTTCAGCCCAAGATTGAGGAAGTGCAGCCATTACATCATCTTAGATTTCCCCATCCACTTCCTCGCACAGGAAGCTGCAAACCTTGCCCAGCCCCAGGCAGACACCTTCCTTTGCAGGGCTACACTTCTCAGCAGTAAGGGGCAGGATGACTTGGACAACAGAAATATTCACAAAACAAGATAGCATTCCAGACAGTTTTCAGAACTTGGACTTCTGCAGAGGAAAGTTTGGGGAGAGAGGATTTCTGAGGGAAGTGGAAAAAAGGAAATAATTAAAACAGGATGAGGAGTAGAGGCTTACTTTGATATACCAAATTATGAATTTTAGTGGAGAAGCAGAGTCTGGTTGTCCTTTTTTGTCCTTGTGGCATTGCACATCAATAGGCCAGGACTGCTCTGTGATATTCTGTACAAACTAGACCTTATTTGTCTCTCCTTGCCCTAACCATGAATTTTTCAACTCAAAGAGAGACTGGGGATTTGATAAGCAAGAAAATGATAAGAAAAAGCCAGATCAGGAAGAAACATAGATGCTGCCTGGTGGGATCATGGTAATAGTAGTTGCAGGCTTTGTGAAGCCTGAGGATACTCAGAGCATTGCAGAAAAGAGCCAGTGGCCATGCCACTGCACTGGTGGCAGCTGTGAAGAGATCAGATCAATGCAGCAGATTTCTTCTACACAGTGAGTACCAGCAGTACGAAATACACGGATGTACAGAAACCCATTTTCCATCACTGGTTTTTTGTGCATCCCCCTCCGAGGCCTTGCATAGTTTGAGCTGCACATACCACACTCCCCCAAAAGATTAGCAGTGCTTATCTTGTGTGTGCCTGGGGAGCATGCGCCGGTGCGCCTGGGCAGGGAGCTCTTGGCCAGCCCCCAGTCATTTTTCTGGGTCCTCCTTAAAAGCAATTAGCAGCTTCCCCCTTTAACTTCAGAAGGCAAATTCAATCATAAAATAACTTTCCTGCAGTCAGTACAATTAGCAGGAATGCGTTTGACCCTGGCTTCACCTTCTCTGAAATGCAGTTCCTGGTACAAAGTGTTGCAGGGCTCTTGAGAGTGACATGTTATGAGTAACTGGATGTCAGGATCATTGTGTGAAAACAAACAAATCCCCAAATAACTGGAAAGTCCTGAACCAGAAATTGGCATAATAAGGGTAGAAATAATTCCTATCTCCACATGTTACTTCTCCTTTCTCATAGTACAAAACCAGAGCAGTGCACCACAGCCCTTACCCTGAACATGTTCCGTTACCTACCACGTCTTGCAAAAGCACAGCCAAAAGCTGGGGTTTGATGGCTGCTGCAGTGTGGAAATATAAATATCTGGTTTCACAGAGACAATGTCTGAAGCACTTCTGGGTGCCATGAGGAAAGTGAAAACCTTTTGTTTCATACATATTTTTCTTATACAGCCTGATTTTTTTTTTTTTTTTCCTAAGGAAACAACAACAATCTGCCTAGGCTTGTGCTGCTCCTCTATTAATATGTAGAAAAGATCCATCTATCTTAGAGCTAGAAGGCTGGGATTCCTAAGTCAGAAGGAAAGTCCTGGACACCCAACAGACCAGCAGTGATTGCCTGTGGCACCCAGTCTCATCTGTAGTTTACTCTGGGAGTAATGCTCTTATTTCTTCAGAAATACCACTCCACCCTGCCCCTTCTGTGATATATGTACAATGACCTCTCTTCTCTGTGTCATACATGGTCTAATCTTTTTCTTTGAGCATCATTTGCACAGTAATCCTTCTCCCTCTGTGACACAAGAACAAAACTCCCTTTCCTCCACCGTCACTTGTAGAACAATCCCTTACTTCTAGCAGCATACAGGCAGAAACCCTTTATCTTTGTGCCAAACACAAAATTATCCTCTCTAGCTTTCCTTCAATATGTTTGACAATGCAGCCCTTATGTTAATTCTATGAAGAACGCACCACCATCCTTTTATTCCCAATTTATCCCAATACAACCTTCACCTGACCAGTGAGCAGTATGAAATATCATAGTGGAAAATGCAAGGTATTCAGACCAACTTTTTCTAATCTGTTTAAAAAAACTTCAATTTTTTCAAAGGTTTAAAGAGAGGGACAGAAACAGGTATATGGATGTTCTAGTATATTTGCCATTACTTTTTTTTTTTCATTTTACTCCCCTCTTTTTCAATGACAGGATGAAAAATTGTCATGGGGAGGGGAACAGGAGGAAGATAGAAATTTGGATGTGACTCAAAAGTTGAACCCAAACTTAGCTTTTTAAATTGCTCTGGCTTGGGTACTTTACATGTGAATAATTATTTTTTTTTTTAAGGTTAAAAAATATTTTGGCTTAACACGCACACTCCCACCCCACCTGCATCAGACCAGTTAGCACAGCAAATCAGGGTGAGAAGGTAAGAGAGCAGTGACCAGGACTGCCAACCATCATCAACTGAACAAGTAATTTAGCCTGCTTTACTCTGAGCCCTACCCTGACTAAGATACCTGTTTAACCAGGGCTTTATAGGAGAGCCCTGTCAGTAGCTCGTCCCCTGGAAAGCTGCAGCAAGACAGGAGTCTGGTGGGAGGTGGGAATCAGCCCCCTAATTTGATAACCCCTGTAAACAGCAGCATTGCATTTAGTGATGATTTGGGCTTCAAGTGATCCTGTTTATTTCTTTGGGATGTCTATTTCCACCCTGATGCACAGTGTGCTTTCAAAACAGGGCTCAATTAAATAAATGCTACGTGTGACATTTTGCAGAAACCCCAATTTAGACCCATTGACTCTAAATGGGTCTTGCCTCCTCTTGGAGTGACATATGTCTGCCAGGATTGATTTGGCACTGCATCTTTGGATAGCTGCACACAACTTCCTTGTAACAGGACTGACTGATACCTCTAGGTGCTCCTGGATTTGTGACTTGCTGTGACATCCTGTGTGGCTGGGGCATCTGAGGCACGTGTTTGCCCCCAGAGCAGTCGCAGTCGGTGCCTTTAGCTCCTGACTGGCACAGCCACAAGGGCTGCTGGATGAAATTCAGGGTGGAAAACCACCACTGCCTTTCCTGAACAAAGATAATAATTACGGTAATTGTATCACTTTAGCACATTTCTTGCCTGTGTTTATGAACAAATGCCGTGAGCCAATGAGAACAGCAGCTTCTTCCCTTCAAATTAAGCTGTGCTTTGGAATAGCAGGGTACATAGGATAGGATTATTCATTTGCTATGTTTTATTCTGCATCTTTTCAGTGGTGCATTACACATTCACCACAATTCTTCACCTCTACTGTCACTTTTACGGCAGTGTTTTCCTTTTCCTCCTCTTCAGTCATGGGCATGCTAATCTTTTGTGTCACAAGCAGCACAACCCCTCCTTTATATGGGCTTCCTCCTGCCTCTGCAGTCCTGAATTATACAGTTAAAAGGAAAAATTGTTTCACCTACAAAATGTAGAACAATGTAGTTTTTTCCATTGCTATTTTTATTTCCATTACCACTAAATCCAGACTGGATTGAATAATTAAGCAGCTATTTGTGTCATGGGTTTCAATGCTGAATGTAACCCATTAACCCTACAGGAGCAAGGTCCTTGAATTCTGAATAATTCTGGGACTAAACTGTGATGAATCAGGGCTGAGATAAGTGCCATGCATCTTAAAAAAAATCTGGAGCATGTTCTTGGCACTCGAGGTTTTTTGTGTGTTGCAAGCAGTTTCTGCTCTTCCTTTTTTATGTCTTCCCTCATTCAACTGACTGCCATGGGAAATGCAGAAAAGTTCTGCTTAGGAAAAGTGTTTGTTATAGTTCATTCTATTATTTTCTTTTTTCTTCATATTTGTATGTAAAGAGCACCTTACCAGTCATTGAGGCTCATCTGTTCATATTGCTTATTCTGTGCTTGAAATTGTCATAAATCTCACTCTGGTCTCATTTTTTCCCTCAGATAAAGCCTTATTAGCTGTAAGGAGTCTTGGACATGCTGATACAGCACGGTTGGGTGAGCACAATCAGTAGCAATACTCCTGGCACCAGTATGAGTGTGTTTGCCTGTCCTCACCTAGCCAGCTGTGGGGCCAAGCTGGTCTGTAAACTAAAGGTGGGCAGTTTTCTCCTAATACATCAGCTGCTGCTGGAAGCAAGGGAATGAATGTTTTCTACATAACACAGTCCATTTTAAGACCTCTTCCATAACACTGTATGTGGGAGGCAGAATAACAGCTACACCCATAGATGCACAGCTCTGCAAAATAATAAAAATTAGTACCTCTGGGCATACACACCACCCTCCCCAGATAAAAATTCACAGAATCATGCCATAGTTGGAAGAGATCCACAAGGATCATCAAAGTCCACTTCCTGGCCTTGGACAGGATCATCCCCAAGAGTCACACCATGTGCCCGAGAGTGTTATCCCAGCACTTCTTGAGCTCTGTCAGGCTGGAGCTGTGACCGCTGCCCTGGGGAGCTGCTCCAGTGCCCAGCCACCCTCTGGGTGAAGAACCTTCTCTTGATATCCAGCCTGAACCTCCCCTGACACAACTTGAGGCCATTCCCTCGGGTCCTGTCACTGTCACCACAGAGCAGAGATCAGTGCCTGTCCCTGCTCTTCCCCTCACAAGGAAACTGTACCTGCACTGAGGTCTCCCCTCAGTCTCCTCTTCTCCAGGCTGAACAGACCAAGTGACCTCAGCTGCTCCTCACACGGCTTTACCTGAAGGCCCTTCACCATCTTTGTTGTCCTCCTTTGGACTCTCTCTAACAGCTCAGTATATTTTTTATTTTGTGGCACCCAAAATTTCCCCAGCACTGGAGGTGAGGCTGCCCCAACCCAGAGCAGAGTGGGACAATCCCCTCCCTTGCCCGGCTGTTGATGCTGTGCCCGATGCTCCCCAGGACAGGGCTGGCCCTCCTGGCTGCCAGGGCACTGCTGACTCAAATCCACCTTGCCACCACCCAGGACCCACAGGTCTCTTTCCTCAGGGCTTCTCTCCAGCCTCTCATTCCCCAGTCTGCACAAACATCCAGGGCTGGCCCTGTCCCAGCTACAGAATCCAGCACTTGTCTTTATTCTGGTCTACTGCATAAAAGCAGCCATACAACTATTTTGCCCCATAATTTCTGTGTCAGCTCCAATCACTTCTAACCAGATTGTCCCTTTTTGAGAGATGACCAGCTCTGATTTAAAGACTCTGACTGATGAAGAACTTTCCACATTTGTGATCAATTACAAAGTTTAGGTAATTGACTGCTTGCTGTTCTCATGGCTACAAAACACTTATCAGCCACGAGTATTGGCATAAATCTCATGTGTAGTCAGCAGTGTGAAAAGGGCTTCTCACATGAGTAAGGGTGGTCACAGCAAGCCCCGTGCTGGGCCTGTTGATTCAGGAAATGCAGGCTGTGAGGTTCAGAGGAAGGACTCACCCTGGGATCGCTGCTGGTTGGGACTGACACCACCACTTCATCTGCTGCTCTGCTGTGTTGGAAACTTTTGTTCTTTCTGATTCAGCTCCCCTTTCTCTGTTTGACACCACAAACTACTTCTCAGGTATAAAACTGCTTACCTACTCAGCCTGGAGAACAGAAAAAAAAATAAAAAAGAAGAATGCATTAGGTGTAACATCCCCTTCTTTCAATGCTAGCCATGTCACAAGACAGACAACCAGACAAAGGGCCAAACCCTGAACTGTGGGGAAGCAGAACTTCAAGTATGTAGATATTCTTTCTGTACTCTTTGGAAACATGTACAAACTGAGAAAAGTAGGTATAGCATTAAAATAAAATGTTATGAGAAAATTCATGAGTATATTCAGATATCTCGAAATATATCCTCAGTCCAAATACCAGATTGAACAAACAAAACTAGATTTAATCCATTAACATTAGTAAGGCTGGGTAAGCTGGGAGTAATCACCATCATTTAATGATTGGTTGAGAGACATATTCCAGGATAAAGTACATTAGTAGTGAGCTTTGGTTTTATCACAGGAATGCAGTAACTGTTAGGGACAAAATACTGAAGAGGAACAAAGCAAGAAAGTGAAACCACTCCTTTTCGGGTCACAGAGAATCTTAAGTGTTCTTATAGTAAGTTAACACTTTGCAGAACAGCATAGAACTGGAGCCTGATGATGGATGCAGGATTGAGAGCTAAAGAAATGTGTGAGCATTTGCAGGGGAAAGACCTTTGTTTCTTAAAGAAATTTTGGCATTATGGTAACACAGAGATAAATTGCCTGCAATACCTAACATGAAATAGATGAGCATGCTAGTGAAATCTGGTAGTGAAGTTTAGACATCTTTGCAGTATCCAAAAGTATCCTTTTCCCTTTGTCTTCCTCTCTCTTCTTCATTATCTCATTTTTGCTGTCTGAGGAAGAAATAATAATTCTGATTAATATACAGAAAGTGTCCTACAACTGAGATGGTTCTCTTACAATGAAATACTTTATGAGTCATGGCTTTGACTTAACTGAATGGCTTCTATGCAGCTTTAGCTTTGTTTTGTGGACCTCTAAGAATATAAGGCCTCACCATTTAAGTGGGACCTGTAGTTGGTGCTGGAGATTGAAGTAAGACACTGACCTGTGAAAGACCATTTTCTTGGGAAAACTGCACTGGTGAGAAACCTAGAAAAAAACATAACCAGAGCAGAAACCAGCTTGCACATCTGTGAGCTGCCTCCAGCTCCTCATAAACAAGAGCTGTAACCTCATTGCCAAAGCCTGAAAGAGCCCATAGAGAGACCTGTTGTTTTACTTGTGCAGGAAACCTCATTCCCACTTTCTCCACAGAAATAGCAGGAATGGAGAAGGTCTGATGCTAACAAGACCTGTCCCCAGCATCCCAGCCCACCCACTTGCTAGGGAGGATTTCAGTGGCCTTCAGCCACCCATGATGGCTCAATAACTGAATCAAAACATTACAGAAATAAACTGCTGGTGTATGCACCCCAGGGTGCTTGTGGTCAATGCCAAGATGACCAAACTTCATGTACCTGTACCCGGCTTGCAGGCTGTCACTCTCAGTGGCTCGTGTGCCTGGGGTGAGCCCCTGCTGTCTTTTGCCATGTTAGGAGTCAGCTCGTTCCCTGGAGCTGTGGAGGCACGTGCTGCTGGCTGAGAAGGACCTTGCATCAGCCTTGGGCCACAAAGGCAGGTGTCACACTGCCACCTCTGCTGCTGCCACTGCCATCGTGCCCAAGGTCGTGGTGCTGGGAGGGGTTTCTCGAAGCAGGGATGTTGCTGAAGCTACTCAGGATGGAGGGGCCATAAGGTGTGCTTTCACATATGGAAATGTCCCATGTTTCTGAAGGGCTGGAGACTGATGCTGAGATCCCTGGTGTTGTACATCACCTGCCACGGTGACAGGTTCTGCCACAGCCAGGTCGATGTGTGTTTCTCTAGGAGAAAGTTACAGTCTGGGGAGGCACTCTGTGGGCTCAGTGCGCACAGGAATCAGCAAACAGAAGAAGGCTGTGGTGTTGGAGAGGAACATGGCACAGTTGCATGAGTCAGTCTGGTATCAGAGCATTAGAGAGTAAACTGCACTACCCCCAGCCTTAAGGACTGCAGATAACGTGCAGCAATGAAGTTTTATCTGTGCTCAAGTACATATTTTTTATGCAGCTAAAGCTATGTCGCAGACGTTCTTCACTAGAATAGATTTTGTCTTTGCTAATCCCGTATTAATCTGCCGGTAGAGCTCTAGCTGTGTGATTACCACGGGGCTCCTCGCAGAGAGGAGCCCGCTGTCACGGAGGGCACGGCTCCTCCGCCTCCCCTCGGCTGGGGTTCGGGCTCCTTGTGCCGGGGAGCACCCACACAGCCCCCGCTCCTGCTTCCAGTGCGGTGCTCTGCCAGGAGAGGGAGCTAGGACTCTGGCATTCAGGGGCCTTTGATGTTTTCTGTTCACAAATCATGAAGGTGTTGCGGCTGTCCAACGCTAAGGTAGGCTTTGCTGTGTGGCTGGGTGCATGTTCAAGGGGCTCATGATTTTCTATGGAGGCCACCTACTGCAGAGGGGTTTGGTTCCTGACAGAACTCAGAGGGCTCTGATGCTCTGAGCTGTGTTTTGAGGTTCTCAGTCCCTTTTTCTGGCTGCTTCACCAGGTGAGCTCCAATGGGTATTTGGACTTTGTGAAAATGAAGTGTAGCCTACAGATTCTGGAATCATGCAGTAGGTTCAAAGCCACTGCTGGAGTGGAGAAGGCAACCAACGGGTGCATAGCAAGGCAAGCAAAAGCTGGGAGGAGGGAAAATTTTTGGTTAAGGCTACCATGTGGCAAACAGATGTTGGACAACATTTCTTTTAACCTAAAAACACATCAGCCTTCTTTCCCCTGCAGTATGTGTTTCATTTTGAAGAAGGAACTGGCAGCTGGAGAAAGTTATTAGAAAAATGCTCCGTCTATATTCCAGCATTTGCAACAGCAGCAAAATTACCTGTTTCCTATTCTGCCCAAGCTTTCTGTCTCCTTTCTTAGATATTGTTGGCCTCAAGTCAAGTTTTGCTTAAGTTATGTATCAAAAAGGGAATAAGTGGAGCTCCAACCTTGTTTAAAGAGTAGGAAAGGGAGTTTAAACAAAGCTGGCAGAGATACTGACACAACTGTTATCTAGGTTCTGGATGTGGTTGGGCCTGCTAGTAAGAAAACAGGAAATAAGTGAGAAAACAACTCTTAAAATGTGAAAACCAGCCAATTCTACAGGGCTCCACTCTGTGTTCAAAAGTCTGTAAGTACTGATAAAAGAGCACACATGATGTGAAAGTGCTGTGTCATTATCACCAGCCCTTCCATTATTATCATTTCAGTTTTCTCTGAGTGATGAAGTCTGGCAAGGGAAGGAGAATAACCCCATTTCTTCTTTGACTAATGAAATGTGGTCACTGACCAATCTGCCCTCTTTGCCCTCAAGGCAGGGGATAGTGAGCTGTGCTTCCCTCATATTTCCTACCTGATTTGAAAGTAAGAACAGAGTAATTTGTTTGTGACAATTTTGGAGGTTAGAAGTAGAGCTTCACAGACAGAGCTCCTGCTCTGTTTGTCAGGAAGGGGCCGAGCTAGAGAAAATATTGGTGAATAATAGCACGATGTGAGAAGACACTGGAAACAGTAAATAATAAAGGAGGCTCCTTCCTAAGAAATGCATTTTACTGGCTCTGTATGAGCCAGAGAAATTCGTGATCTGTTGCCCTCATTGTAGATTACCCTGTGATCCAAGGGGTCAGCTTTGGCTGCTGGTGGCTGGGAGGCACCAGCAGGCACTGCAGAGCACTGGAAACAAAGCTGCTCCCAGAACTGTGGCTAGTGGCCACCAGGGTGCAAGCGGTGTTGGTAGCCAGGCCCCCAGGTTTATGACTCTAAGCATTTCTATCTTCACAAAGGGCTCTAACGGATCAGGATGAATGGTGTGGAGCTGTGCATGCAAGGGCTGTGGCTGTGACTTCCTATCTCTGACCAGCCAACAAGTTATTAGAAAAATAAATACCTCAGTGGCAGCAGCAGCATCCCCAAGGGCCTATTTACTTCCACTGGCATGAACTAATTCCTGCAGAGGAGCTCAAGCCAAATCCTGCAGAGACCAGCGGGAATCTCTCCAGGCTCTTGCAAAGGCAGTTTGCACACTGGAGAAAATGTTGGTGCTTGGTCATATTTATTGCCATGTCAGTTAAAACATGTTGTCAGTTAACACCTTCACTAACACAACATATATTTTCTAAAGCTGAAGGAAAGTGAGCTTTTTTACCTCCTTTTATTCTTCAAGTAGTTATTCTGATTTATTTCTGAAATTGCACAACGCACTAAATGCTGGTTCATGAAGTGGCCAGGGATCAATTATTACCTTTTCATGTGCAAACTGATCTTAAGGCATCTATCAATCTCTTATAGTCCTATCTACAGAAGATATGTTCAATTTCAGAAAACTGAAAACATATAGGGGAAGCTAAGGCAGGGTGACATTCACTTTCCTTGGCTTGCTCTCTAGATATTTGATGGGTGAGTTTATTATCCATAGGAACAATGAACAAGCCAATACACCCTTTTCAAGGTTTACAGGTGCCTTAATGTAACTTGCTCATTTAATTTGGATCTATATACCTCATGAGAAGGGCAGAAGATTTTCATTTTCAAGGCCTTATTTAGCCATAAAATGTGTATCATGTTAGCTAAGAGCAGATCTATGAATTTCATTTTATTTGGTGACAGGAGTAATAGCGATGTATGTATCACCCTTTCAGTAACTGCTATTAAAAGGCACATTTTTCATGAAGAAACAGTGTATTCCATGTCATAACATCTTTCATGAAATAAAATTCAGGGCATTTGTAGCATAAGTATATGAAAAGCATCAGTGCACTCTTATTTTAAGAGTGTGGGGAAAATACAAGCCCCTTTTGTGACTGGATCTGGTCACCTGAAAAATTAGGATGGATTTTGCTGGCTCCAACAAAGTCAGTAGGAGATTTTCTATGGCCTCAATGGGGCCAAAAATTCTCCTAGATTTCATACTATTATAGATATTGTACAATTTAGCCACCAAGGTCATTAAAATGCTATAATCCCTCGTGTGATACATGATGGGGTAAAAGCACTTACAAAGGTATTGCTTTCTAAACTGGTGTAATTATAGTAGTAATTCCCAAAGAAGTATTGCAAATGCATTTCCAGTTCCAGTTTCTCAATTTTCTTGTCAGTGTTCATTACAGTAGTGATATGCTTGTGTCTAAATCTTGTTGATGTCCTTCCAGAGGGCACTAAAAATCCTAAAGTAAGTAAAGAAAAATTTAGTTGGCGATTCTGACTGGCTGCTGAATTGCTGCCTTTTGAGCCCTGTCCCTCAGCTCATAATATATAATGTTTGCTGTTATACAGACTACTTGCTCTTTGTTTATATTCATTCACTTATAGTTTGTCTAACTTAAGGAGAATTAGGAAAAAAAAAAGAAAAAATATTGAAGTCCTCCCCACACCAAACATGGATTCTTTGGTGCTAACAAGCCTGAGACATCTGTCAAGGCTGAGCTGTATTTTCAGTCCTTGGGAAGTTGGTAGCTGGGGCAAAGCTGCCCTGTGGGGCAGTGGGGGCTGCTTTTGGTGGGGCTCTGAGGACAGGTTTTGGGGCTCGGGCACCAAATCTCAGAGCACAGGGTCTGCCCCTCCTGGCAGTGCCCAGAATGGGGCCCTGGAAGCTTCTCAAGGTACCAAAGAAACATATGGAGTTGTGAGACCTCCTTTTCTGGTTTTAATAAAGGAATGGACATAATGGTCTCTGAATTATGGCACAAAAAGATTCAAACTGAAATAAACACTGAAGTCTTCCAAGGGGTGAGAAAAGGATTCCTGATGGACTCGTGGTCCTCTTAACAGTGATGAAAATCAGCTAGAGGTAAATAACATTAAATGTTTTCTTTATGACAAATAAGAGACCTGATCTTAGGGCCCACTCATTTTTACCCTTGCAGTTGCACCATATTCCTCAATGGCTCAGGAAGGGGCACAGAGGCATTGGAGGCTCTGGCATTTTTTTTTCCCCCCAGGGCTTGAAATTAGCCTCACGTGCTCTGTACATGGGTGATACATGCATTTCCACCTGCTCTGAAGATGTCTAGATGTGCATTTCTCTTTGCTTCATAAAGCCACCTCCTTTCCACTGCTTAACTAAGCTCTCAGATGTTATTTGAACAAAGAAATGCTGTTCTTTATGAAGAAAACCAGGAATAAGCCCAGGGTATTTATTCTTTTCCTTTGAGCGTGTCAGTGCTTTGACTAATGCTGACAGGATTTCTGTTTCTGTTGAGTTGCTAGCTTCTTCACGGGTGCTACCAAATACATACATCAGTTTGGAAGATGATTTCTTACGACTGCCTGGCAAATTGCAGTGACACTGTCAACGCGTTTCTCATATGCTTTTATCAGACAGATACCAGGCGAAAGACTAAATGAACAATACCTACTTTGATCAGATACAAGATTAAAGATCAAATGAACAATACTTACTTGGCCTAGATTTGAAATGGTCACCAGGTTCACTGTGATTTTTTTATCTCCTCATTAGACCCTGGAAGTATAAAGCCATGAATTAAAAACATTGCATTAAGGAGCTTGGTGTCTTCTAAGCTAGGAGGAAACCTGCAAATAATAACATTTTGATTAAATACACCCTCTGAAAGCTGGTGGTGTCTGAAATAGATTTCCAGTTTGGACTTTCAGAAACCATGTAATTTAGTGTTTCTTAGGAATGAAAAGCATACATCATTTATATCTCATGATTTCATACACTCTTTTCCAGTAAATAAAGCCAGGAATTTCTACTTTTTCTTTAATAAGACTTCTGTTGATGTTTGGTACACTTGTATAGTACACAGTGTACTAAATCCATGTTTACAGCTTTGTTGAAAATTAAAGAGACAGAGAAGTGACTGGGTATAACATTGAGCTGACATTCAAAGAGCTATCCCTGTGCTCTAGAGTAGCTAACAATAACATGGCTGGGAAAGACACAGTAATTCCACAGGTTTTGGATTTAATTGTGTTTTTTTTTTCTTTTTGACTTGAGATCTTTTGGCTGGCAGTGCCAGGATGTCACCACATTCTAGGCCAGGATCTCCAATATTTACCCAGCAGGTGTTGCAGCCCTTGGTGAATGTGACAGCCTGTACCAAAGTACAGGAGACGCAACACGGGTTCAGCAGCTGTGGTGGCCCTGTAGGTGAGCATTGCACAAATCAAGCCCTTTAATTAAGACTTCATGGAATGGAGGGCTGCACTATGTTTTACTGATATAAAACGGCTCAAATCTCCCAACTGGTGGATTTGGTTGCTATAATAACCATTATACTAAAATTAGTGCCTGATACATTAAATAATTTTTTTTCATGATAAATACCTTGAACAGTTCTATGAGAAGGACAGAAAACTTGACAGGACATATAATCTATCAGGAACTCCCTGTGATTACTCATGTACCTACATGGGAAACAAGAAAGCAAGAAAATGTAGTGCTGCAAGCATATTCTAAAAGGATCATTCTGCACAAAAATTCTCTCAACACAGAAATCAAAAGGTTTATAACAGGGAGAGGCAGTGCCTGCTTTGCAGTGACAGCTTCATGTTTATTTATTCTAGAAAGACTAAGAAGGAGATACTGAAGTAAAGACAGGATAATTTCATTCCCAGATCAAATAAAGGAACACAGAGTGTGTTCTCAACAAAGTGATTACTTTAGGGGGAACTAATACAATGAATGTTATTAAATTAAACAACTTTTTTATAGGGCATCTCACATTAAGGATTTTAGTGTAAGTAATATTTCTGTCAGGCAAAGTGATGCAAGACAAAGTAGCTTTTATAGAGGTATTCCTTAATAAAGATGTTCTTGTAAAATGTATTCTATCTAGTATACTTCCTCTGCAGAAAATTATCACTTTGCTTAACAGCTCTGAGAAACACGGATGTCAGGAGCAAAGATGACTATTCTCCTTTCACTAGCTGCCTGAAATCTTTGATTTTAAATTAGCTTTTAGGTGCTAGTGTATATAAAGCTAAGGTAAATATCTGCTCAGCACAGATAGCTGGGAGAAATCCTCAGCTCGGTAGGAGCTGTCTTCAGTGCAAATCCCGACAACTTGCATGTCTGCCCTACCATTGTGTGGGAAGCTTTAGGAGCAAACCCTCGCAGTGCTGAGCACGAGGTGCAGCTAAGTTGAATTTTTACAGAAACCATGCTTTCTCAGTACATTTACACACATTACCTGTGGCAATCAAAGCTAAGAAATGTGAACCTATTGCATCTTTTCTTATCGCAAAATGGACATCCGTATATCACCACACTCAAAGACCTAGAGCTACATTTTATTATCCCAGAATCTAAGAGGTCTCAAGGGGTAATTATGTATAAAATGACTAAAACATCTTGCCTCAGGTGCAGAGTTCTGGAAAGCCATGTCTTCTCTAAGGGTTGTGAGAGTGAGATGAAAAGGCCTGACTGCATCATCTTGTATTGTTCCCTCCAGTGCCCTTGCTAGTAATTTATCAAATCTGTATTTATCTTAGCATTTATATATGGGTCCCATTGCACCACTTTGCAATATTCAATTCCTTTATTCTCACAAGGGCCCTATCTGGTATATTCTGCATCACATCTCATGCAGTCTTGAGGAGAAGGATCATAGCAACAGAAAATAATAGGAATGTAGTCCCTTTTACTTATTTGCTACCTCAATCTCTAAATTGTGGTTTGATACTTACTTGATAGGGTTTCCGTCTCTCATGTGGGAAATATGAAGTGAGTAGGAGGAAGCTGAGTTTGTTTAGAAATATGAAGGGCTCAGAGTTGTCCTCTATTTTCTGCTATTTTCTTCCAAAATATTGAGGACTTTTCAGGAACTAGAGAATTTACACATCACTGCAATTATTTGGTCAAGGTCTATAGCTTTTATTGTCCAGGGGGTTTGGCCGCAAAGTGAACATGTGCTTTTTGTGCTGGGGTATAATTTTCTTCTCTTAACGCACTTGCTGAAGTAAGACCTGAATATTTCAACCCATTTTTTTGTTTTAATTATTTTACTTTCTCAAAAATCTCAAAACCACCCCCCTCCCCAAATCAAAGAAGCAAAACCCCATAAATAAATAATCAATCCCCCAACCCTTTTGTTTTTTCTTATATTGGGAAGGATTTCTAAATCTTTTAATCCTTGCTCTGACCAAACATGACTAACCCCAAGTGCTGAAATGCCAGCTTCAGTGGTCATACATGGAGATAGTAGAGATCTCTTCTCCAACCCAACTCTTCTCTGGGACAAGAGATTTTGAATCTCTGTGGTTCCTGAAGTATCAGACAATCCCAGAGAAAGGCTGTTTGGGTTGGGTACAGAACCAAGAGTAAATTGTTGGGCAAGGCATTGTCTGCCTGTTTTCTTTATAATTCTTCTAGGGAGGGAAGCATAGCACATGCTGTTAGCTATTTATGCTCATTCTGACTTCATAGAATCATGGATGGACACAGCCAAGTGACACATGGAAAAAGAGGACTCGAGAATTCTACCGTTCCAGGAGAGCTTAAGTGGTAAAAGCACTAGCCAAGAACAATGGAGGATATATTTTGTATGGAAAATATATTTCTGGTGGGCCTAGAGTCAACTATTAACCTTAGAATTCCCCAGGTTTTTATTACCGAAGTGCATTGCCTTCAGTCGCAGCACTTGCAGGTAACGTCAGATCCTGCTGTCAGAAGCCACCTGTGCTGACTCCAGTGCCTTGTTGGTCACTTGCACAAGCTATCAGCCAAAGTGCAGTGGAAAAATAAAACAGATTATGAGAAAGTCTGCTAGCACTCTTTCAAAAAGTTAGAAAGTTACTGACAAATATGGAAAAGGAGGTGCACGCTCTGGCACCTTCATGTCTAACCCTCAAACAGCCATTCTCTCCCTGTAGATCTGACAGTCATACAAGTTTTGAATAATACATTGAAAAGACTGTGATCTTGAGGACTTGTTACAGACGTTTTCTCAACAGTCCTAATCCAGACTGGAGGCTGGAGGCTTTGGCTACAGGCTAATTGTTGATTCTTGTTTACCCTCTGGGCACTTTTCACAGTTCTGGCAGAAAAAAACAGCCTTGAAGTGTTTGTAAAATATGGAATACATTTGCGTCGCAGCAAATGAGAAACGAGTCCCAAAGTCTTAATGCTAATGTTGGTATGAATGTAAATTTAATAGACCTGCAGTTTTTCCTTAACAGCCCCCATACTTTCTCTTTGTGATTCACAAGAGAAAACAACCCTTCTATAAAAAATATTTTTACCTTAGAACCATGCAAAGAAATATTATCATCTTATGTGAAGAAAAAGCATAAATTCATTGTTATTTTCCATTTATTTTTATTTTACTTCTCACACAGAACAATATAAGCCTTCCCATTACTCCTGTTGTTAACATACGGAAATGTTCAACAGCGAAATTGGCCCCAGTGATGAGGTTCTCTGGCTTGTTCCAAACCAGGGATGTTAATGCCCAGACTGCCAAAAGGTATAGTTCTTTCATTATTGAATGTGCAATGAAAATTTCTGCGGATACTGACATGCCTCTGACTATGTATTTTGAAATAAGATAAGGACAAGTGCTGATCTGACTTAAATCATCCCCTTTGCAGACTTTGTATTAAGGGGTTTGCAATGCACATAAATGCTTTTATTATAAATAAATGCACCAAAAAGTGTACTAAAAAAACTCTAATATCACATACCGATTTCACATCTTGCGTCTTGTTTGAACTCAAATTTAATCATGGCAAGTGAAACTGGATAAAACACTTCTCACCAGCTTTGTAGTTTCAGACATTATTTAATTTTCTTTGCTGGAATTTTCTCACTGACAAACCTGAAGGAGTACACAAAAAATCATAGACTACCAAATAGCCAGTGAAATTTTCTTCATGCCATGTAAAGAATGGACATAAAGACTTTATTAGTGGGCTTAAGGGCAGATATTTTCCATTCTCATTTTAAAAGTTCATTCCTCAATCAAGGCAAATAATAATGAAAATAAGTTAAAAAATATATTAAAATTTTGCTAAGTTCCTGTATTTAAAGTATGTGAGTAGTTTAGCCTTCTCAGTACTTTGAGATGCTCGAAAACGGAGCTATAAAGGAAGCTAGGCACCCAATTTGCAATGGAAATAGATGAGATGATGAATTGGATTTAATGGGCGCCAGTAAATCATAACATTAATGCTATTGCATGATACTTCACCTTAGCACCAGATTAAAGAAAACCTATCTCAAGCTAAAAAACATATGCTCTAAACCCTCCAAGTTTGAGGAAAGAGCCAATTACTATGAGATCTGTAAGCATATTAAGGACATCTGACTTTTGGTTTTAGTACAGGTATGAAACATGGATGAAATATCCTTACAAATTTTAGTCTTTAAAATTTAATATAGGAATTTGCAGGACTAATGGACCTTTACAGATTAACATGTTTGTCACAGTTAAAAAAAATAATGAAGAGAATGTCTGGTTTTTTGGGATGAAGGAACATAACCAATTTCACAAATCCTTTTTATCAAAACATAAATCCAGCAGAAAACACAAATATCACACAGAGAAATAATTAAAAAATGTATGAGCTGTGAATCTTGGATTATTACCAACTTTAAAAAATTGCAAAGTCTTAGTAAATTTATTAGATGCAACTCTTTTGTCCAAATTTTCTACCTGATACTCCTATGCCTTCTTTCAAATCACCTATCATAAAAAAACCAAAATGATAAAACAGGCCCTACTTTGTTTAAAGCCCAGTGGAGATTCTTCAGGAAGTTCTTTCTTTCTTCTGTCTTGCCTTTTTATTTTTTTTTTTTTGAGCATGACTACAAGTTAACTATCTAAAATTATGAGTGCAGTAGAAGCTTCTGTCATGTGGAATGGAAAGAAAAATGTATTTTGGCAACTGACTGAGTAACTTTAACCCAGAGTGTCTCTGTAACTTAACATTTGGTCAGGATATTTTCCTAAAGTTCCTCAACATGAAAAAGAAACCATCTTCTTGGGAACTTCCAACTGTGAGCAGTAAAGGAGTTTCATACAATTTTCCAATGGCCTTTTGAAGGATAGGAAAATGTAGTGTTCACTTATTTCTGGCCCTTCCTTCAAAACTACAGGAGATATTTTTGCAAGCAAGTGCTGCATATATCATTCAAACATAACTCTAAAATTAAAGACAAATAATTTATCAACCTGGGAATCTAGCAAAGAAAGATATATTAAAATATATACATAACTGTAACAAGCCATAAAAAGGTTGCAGAAGTACAGGCACAATTACATAATATTCATGGTTAGGAGAAAGATAATCCAGAAATTCTCAGTTGTACTAAATCTACACACTCAAATGAGAGAACAAAGTAAAAAACAAAGCCTCCAGAACCAGACTGGAGCGAAACAGAAAATTTTATCACTGCTGAGCTCGCGTTCAGAAGGGCCAGACGTGTCCCGGTGCCCCTGAGCTCCTCTGGAGCACCGTCCTAGAGCAGGCAGCGCTGGGCACAGAGAAGACAACTCCAGCCTCCACCCACGTGGGCTCTGGCCGTGTCTGGGGTCCATGGCCTCTTCCAGGAGCCACAGATCCATTCCTCCCTTGCTGCAAACCTTGGTGAGCTAGGAGCAGCTGTGCAAAGACCTGCTCATTTCCCCCTTGTTACCAGTGTCTGATTAGACACACCTAACACAGAGAAAAACAAAGAGAAACCTCGAGGTGGAGGTTTTCAGCTACAATGGAAGAACCAAAGCCCATGAAGAGTCTCACCATTAAAAAAAACAAAACAAAGTGTCAGTCATGAGGAAACACTTGACTGACAGCTGTGTTTGTGGGTGAAGCAGCATCTTTTGGGTTTGTCCTTCCTCCAAGGGATGCTGAATACCCCGGTCCCCTGTAGCAGGTCAGACTTCCTGAAACAGCCTTTTTCCAAAGGTTTAAATGATGGTGTGTGGCAAAGACAGCATTGCCATTTAGTGGCATCTTTAGATGAAGGAATTTGTTAAATAACCATTAAAAAAAACAAAACAAAACAAAAAAAAAGAGTTAAAGAATTCACTGTTTCTCATTTTCAGTAGAAATAGAAGAATTTCTTCACACTGCTTCAGAAAAGGGGAATCTTTTCTGGCGAGAGGGAGTGGGAAATGGGCAGCAAGGACAGAATCACAACAGCTGACTGTCTGTGCAATTTATGGCATGATTTTTCAGAGAGAAGTGCCCCATCTGTGCAGACTAAAGGAGCTGCCAGCAGTAGAAACAGGCAAGGATTTTTTATATACTTGGAGGTGCTGGTGACATTTCCCACTTGAAGCTAAGGACAGAAATGTGGGGTGCAAAAGGAGTGGTAGAAGTATTCTGTGACCTGTTTAAACATGGTTTTAACAAAACAGGGCTAGGGTCACCTAGGCCATCTATATTTTTACTGCAACTGGGTATTTTGTTTTAGCATGTTCTGAGTGTCATACTGAGAATTTCCATACTTGCTTCCTTCTATGCAAATGCCAGCCTGTTTTTCAACTGTCAATATGTATGAGAGGGGAATTGGCACTCTGACTTGTGTATAAGAGACATCCCAGAAAGGGGATGAGTTTTATCTTTGGCAGTGCAGCAAAGCTTTTAACATGTGGTTCACTTGCTAGCCTGACACCAGCCTTTAAGAGCTGCTGTGGTTATTATTTTTCCTAAAAATGTGATCTATTTTCTAGTGTCTTGCTGGGTATGACAGAAAAGGAAATTACTCAGATTTTGCCTTCAACATCTCAATAGTTCAAAGAAGCAAGTAGAAAATAATTGCATGAAACAAAGGGAAAACTGAAGCAACCCCCATAATTATTTTCTCCCACCCAAACTGCATTACTGGCATTTGGAATTTCTTCCTGCCATCAAGAGAACACCTGGATTTCCCTTTCCATTTTAAAATATAAGCTTCTATAGTTTCTGCACACCCAGAGCAGAAATATCTGCTTCTATTCCCTTGCAAATACTCTATAGTAATTAGAAATCAGCTGACAACACAGTAGGATGTTGGCAGTTTCCCAGGGAAATCAAAGATGGGAGTTGCAGGGAGAATTTGGGGTGGGAAGGCTGCGTCCACACTGGGCTGACAGCACCCACAGAGCATCAACTGCAGGGTGAGGCAGAGAAAACAAGAGAGAAAGGTGGCTCTCAGCCAGGTCAGAGGTGGGAGCTTGTGTCCTGTGTGCTGGTGTGGCAGACACTGTGCTCAGCACATGTCACCATGCTGGATATGAGGTGGATGTTGGCCACAGAACTTCTTTTTCATGTACCATCAGCCTCAGCGGCAAACCAAGCCAGTCCAGGAGGCTGGCTAAGCTTTGGGCAAGTCAGAATGGTTCCCATGCCAACAGATCATATCGTGCTATTGACCTTGATTTAGGAAGACAGTGGGTTTTGACTGAGTCACTGAAACACTGAAATATGTCCTTGACTTTAAGCCTGGGACTACATCCACTAAAACACTGTTTAGGACAAAGAAAAGTTACCCTGAACAGTCCTACTTAAAGCCAGAGTAACTTAGAGCAAAAGTATTCGAAGTTCTTAATAAATGCAGGTAATGAGACCCCTCAGAACAGCAGCAATTGGGCCTGGACAGATGTGTTTGTGCAGCTGGGTTATAAGGAACATCTAAATTTAGACAAGAGCAACCACAAACATAAACAATGTGTAGCAAGTGTTTATGGCCTGCTCATTTATACATGCCATGCTTTTGTCTGAGCAGCCTGACCCTGTAAAATCATAGAATTGTTTAGTTGAGATCCCAAAATGTCAATTGGGGTACTGCTGTCTTTTTTTTTTCTCCACGGGAAGCACTTAATTTTCATGAGGTGCTGAAAGAGATCTATTCAAACTCATCTCGTGCTGGCTTTCCCCGTACAATTGGGGATGACAGCTATGGAAATGGTGACTCTATTCTTATAACTTCATTGCACAGACCAGTTCAAACACATATTGTAAGCACCATGCATCCAGAAACCCACATTTTCCAAAATTATAAACCTGACTTATAATGTTCTTTAACAAACAGATGTTTGCCTTGACTATAATAGACCGTATAAAAACTGAAATCTAAGTAAGAGGGAAGACTTCATAGGTATAAAGAAAGGAAAAATCAAGGCTCAGTTAAAACTATCTTGATACCTGAAAAATGAAAGGAAAAAACAACACTATCTGTATTGAAAATAATCTGGATTCTTTCCTGGAAGAGAAAAAAGGAGGGGGAAAAGGCTCTTCTGTAGATATATGTAAGAAGTTGAAGGATTTGATTTGATCAGTTACTGGCCTGATGCCATAACTGACAAGATTCTTCAATAAGTTAGATTATCCACCACTAAAATCCTGATATATAGGGTTATTAAGATCCAAAGTCTTGCTGAAACCAAAGGAATTTAGGATCCAATCCTTAATTCAGTTTAGATTTACAAGGTAGGACTCTCTGTAGAGCTGAGTATAAATCCTGCAGACAGGTAGTGCTGGCACTGTTCCAGCTCTTATAAAAGCTGTGATGTCTTTTCTAAGACGTCCAGAAACCTGGGAAGTTTCTGAGTTTGTCTTTTTGAAGATACCTACTGTGGCCACAAATGCTGCTGCTTCTCAAACCCCCGTGAAAGAACAGCACCTCTTAAAAACTGTGGTGATAATAAAACCTCACCTTCAATGGGGATTTTGCTCTAAGGTACAGGAAGTGTTTGAACATTCACAACTTTTACTGTCTCCTTCTGCATGCCCAGGACACACAGGTCCATGATAACACCTCTTCTTACATGTACAACAAATGGTGCACTCTGTTGCTTGAAACTCCCGGTCTGTGCACTCGCTCTCATTATGAAATGCTATTGTATTTGGAACTCGACATAACGATGACCATAACTGACCTGCCAGTGTAGATCAGAACAAATCATATGCAGCATGGCAGGTAATTGTGATTAAACCTTGGCCCCATTTCACAATGTGAACAAGCATCTCAAGACCTGACTGGGAAGGGCTCTAATAATCAGACCTCCATTTTCAAGGGTACAGAAATTTTGTCGATATAAGACAATGAAAGGGAGACAGGAATTTTAAAAATTAAAGGAATTAATGTGATGTATATGCTGCAGGCTGTAGTTTAACCTTTGAGACACACAGCTATGTGCAGCATTTTTACAGAGGCATATAGGAAATATTTAAGGTAACCAAAGGTAAAGGCATAACTTCCTTTCAGAACATCATCCTGTACCTTTAAAACCACTGTTGGAGCAAGCCAGTGTTTTCAAGCTGCTCTCTGCCAAAACGCCCAGTGTGTCCTATTATCTACAACAGTGTGTGTGCTATTATTTCCCAAATCAAAGCTGGTATTCAAAACTGGATGCCTATGTGTAAAAACTAGAGTGGAGCAGGGCCTGAATATGGCCCAGGAAAGATTTCCAGTATTTTAAGATCAGAGCCCTTTATTCTTTTGGAAGGTGTTTGTTGGTACTTGTTTTTTGTGCAACATGATATTCGCAGGTATGGCTCAGAAGATACCGTCCTCACATACAGGAGAGAATGGATCCACGCCTGCGTGGCTGCACTAGATATTGATCATGCCTTCTGGGAATACGCAAGGAAAGAAAAGAAGGATTTTTCCCTTTTTAATCTGTGTTAGGAATTATGCAGTCCTCCAGTGGAGCCCCTAGCTGGCTGTATGTGCTGCTTTGTTTCCTGTAGGGAGAGGGATATAAAAAGTGCAGATAACGAAACCTAACTAGAAGGGTAGGCCTCTTAAAAGTATTCATTGTCTGGGGAAAGAGGGAGGAAGGAACTCACCTGACCTTGACCACCCAAGCTTTTAACACTCAAAAAGACTTTCAAAGCTTTCTGAGGGAGATTTACAACTGTGAAAGGACGCTGGAATTACACTGTGGCAGAAGGAATATAATTCACCTTGACTTACTCCCCTCCCCCAAAATCACCCAAAGTCACTTCTGCATTTCTAGGAATACGAATACATCGTTTTGGAAATTGATTGACAGAATCAAAGGAATTCCTGGCTTAACACCCTCACACAGTTTCCTCCTCTAAATTCCTAGCACTTCTTTTACACTGGCTGCCTTTGCTGTGAGTCAACCTCCATATCCCAGCTCTCTGTGCTGCAAAGCAAACCCATCACCCAGGATCTGGGGCTGGTGCAACTAACACATTACAGCCATAATAAGTTCCTAAAAGCACTTACTGATAAAGGCAGCTGTTGTGGGCAAGCCACATTTCTCAGTCCTCTGGGCTCTTATTACCAATAGCAGTCCAGCCTGGATGCTTCCTTGCTAAACTCTTGCAATATTATTGCTGGCTCTATCCCCAGAAAGCCCAGACTCCTGGGTTAGGGAGCCACTGTGTTGCACATTCAAAATTCAGTCTGTACATTTTGCATTGTATTGTTATTGTGCTTATATGTCCCAACAGCAACAATCAACAATATCTGCTTCCAGAAGCATTGAGAGAATGACTCCAGGTCAAGCCCCCATTCAGACCTCCAAGACAAATTCTTTTTGTCAAAGACTTCTTGAATAATGGGGAATATACAAACAAAGCTTCTTGAATTCTCAGCATCTAAGGCTGCTGTTTCAGTTTTAACTTGCACAAACACAGGATTGTTTTGGTGGCAAAAAGCAGGTGCTTTTCTATTCTTATTGCATTTGAACAGGTCTTTGGGTTTTTAGTGCCTAAGGGCACAAAACAACAATTCAGTGCCTCAGAGAATGTATCTCTAATAGTTTCTTCCAGTCAGAGAAGCTGCAAAAACAGAAGAAAGTTTTCTTTTTTACACTTCTTTTCATGCATCAAGAAAATGATTAGAGGCTGGGGCAGCTTCTGGCAGGTGCAACTCCCAAAGGGGCCCTGTGCCACTTATGTTGGTGGTAGGCGATGTGTCAGATAGCGCACGGAACTGCTGCACTGAGTCCCAGCCTGTCTTATGCTGCTCCTGCCCAAAGAGATGCTTCGGAGTGCTGGCATCTCTGAATCTGCTTTCAAGTTCTTTACTGAAGGTACAAATTACCATGGCAAGCTAGAGGAATGTGATCTCTTCCCTTCCCTCCTTTCTCTCTGCTATGATGTATTATAACGAACATTCTGGGGCAGAGCAGTAGAAAACCGGAGTACAAGCCTCTGCACTTAAAATATCGAAATTGCAGGTAGGACTGTGTTCCCTGAGTTTTGGAACAAAATTGTACAGTTTTATGTGCAGGCTTTACCGCTAGGATCTTCCTGAATTATTTTATTCATTATGTTTCGTCTTTACAATCAGTATTCATTTCACAAGTCAATAACATATGGGATGTATCAATACGCTCAAGTGAAGATGACACATTCATAACTCATACAGCTGTTTTTTCACACCTGAGAGGGAATATAATGCTCCATATCAGTGCTCATCCACAGCTGTACCACATAAATAAAAAACGTAGATTGTGCGGAAAAAAGAAAGAGTGGCTTAAAAGAAAACTCAGCTGCCTAACTGCACAGTGCTGCACTCCTAGGAAAGCTAGGAATCTATTACACCCAGTTGTGAGAAGTTGTTCTTTCGAGATTAACTCTTTCTCAGGGAACACTGCACTGCTGACTGTGAGCTGTGATTTGAAAATGAAGCAAAGCACCAGAAGAAACGGCTGTGCCCTGGGCAGGGAGCATCCTTGGGAGCTGCGCCGCATCCCACGACCTCGGAGCATTTTAGACCAGGAGGAAGGGGCTGT
This sequence comes from Pardalotus punctatus, assembly GCA_013400915.1. Classification (NCBI taxonomy): domain Eukaryota; kingdom Metazoa; phylum Chordata; class Aves; order Passeriformes; family Pardalotidae; genus Pardalotus; species Pardalotus punctatus. Next base: position 74,051 of record VZTX01020281.1, read on the forward strand.
GAATTTTGCTGCATAGATTTTGTGCTTTACTAGAACTCATTTGTGTCTTCAAGACCCAGCTATGGCTCTCTAGATGAACTCAAAGAGCCAAGACCCACACCCCCCATAGCCTCTCTTCCCAGGGCAAAGCAAACCAACAGCCACTTCTGACAAATGCCAAAACCTCCCCTTTCTTGTCATCTCTCCTCTTCCTCAGCATGTCTTCCTCATCAGGCAATGAGGACTTAGGAGCCTTTGCTCTCCTGACAGCACCCACCCTGGCCCTGTCCTTGGCAGGCCGGGGGCCCCAGCAGCCCTGCGGTGCCAGCAGCTCTTCTGTGAGCAGGTGGGCACAGAGGGCACAGGGGCCCCAGATCATCGCCCCCTCCCAGCTCTGGATTTTCAACAATGTTCAGACAGTCTCCCTTTAATATCATCATCTGCTTATTCTACTTCAGCTTCCCATGCTATGTATTTGTGGGGGCAAGAGCTACGGAGCAAATTCTAAGTATTTTGTTCAAAGTACATGAACATGTTGAGATTTTTTAAAATGGTTTCCGCTCTTTTAATTTTTTAAATTAATCATTATTTAATTTAAAAAAAGATCATCTGTAGAAAGGGAAAAAAAATAAAAATCTGTCTTTTAAAATGTCTGCCAATTCTGAGACTTTAGAAGAGAAAGAACTAGCCACTGTTTCTCTCTAACCTAGGCAGGATCAAAGCTGTATGTTCTTCCGGCAATTATGTAAATAAATGCCCTGATCCCAGAGAAGTGCTGGCCTTTGTTGATCGCATTTGTGAACAAAAAAAGTAGCAAACAGAAAGCACAGAAATGATTGCACTTTTGCAGGAGCAGCCAGAAGTGAATTGGTATTTCCTAAATAGATTGGGAGGGAGCTGAAATTAACATTTTACAAACTTTTTTTGGGTCTAACAAAATAATGGAGGCAAAAATAATTACTAGCAAAATTCATTTACTTAAGGGTTATGAAACACCTTCCTGTTCCTTGTTCCCAGCTGTCTGTTACAATCTATTGCAGGACTGTGACAGCATTTAGGAGTTTAATGCCCATGGAATAGAAAGTTGTCACAGGTTGATGGGCTCCTGCTGCTAGATAGTGTCCACATCATTAATCATGGACACTTATCTCCTCAGCCTCACAGGAGAGCCACAGTGACACTCGCTCACTGTACAGTGGAGAACACCAAAAACTATAATCTAGCAGTGGTAAATTTACCATGAGATTGTGACAAGGATCACAGGCAGACACAGGCAGCTCAGGAACACATTTATCAGCCAGTGATGAGGACTCCAGCTGACCTCTGGCCTTCCCTCCACATGCCTGCTCCCATCTGCAGACCCCACATGGCTGCGTGGCCCCTGCGCTGGGGAGCGGCTGCAGCCCAGCCTGGTCCCTCCACAGCCGCTGCGCCAGAAACTCAGTCTGCAGTCTGATTTGATGGACCAGTAAAAACAACAGCCACACTTGTGTTTGAACAGGGAGGAACATTTTTCTTTGCATTAAAAACCCAAACCTCCTGTGCTTTCATTTGGCACAGAAGAATTTTGTGGGGGAATAAAGGATTTGTTTTATTTTCTTAGAGTCATTCTTGATATAATTAATTCAAATGAAATGGAAAGGTTAATTTCATGCTGCAATCACAAGACAGAAGTGTGTGTAAAAGTAAAAAATGAGTCAAAAGACTTTGGAAACCCAGATTAGCTAAAGTTCTAAATAGGACTTGAGTTAAGCCCATTTAAAAAACACTCTTGCAACTAATGGAATATAACCTATTCTAAGTGCTATTAGCATTTTCTCTTCAAGCTGTCCAACACCATAGGGAGATAGGGGACACTACAATGTCCAACACTGTAGATAGGCTTTTGATGAAGAGCCAAGTCACTTTGAGATTTGAGATACGTGTGCAAAAAACAGAGCGAACACCGGAAGCACATTCTACCAAGCCACCAAGAAAATATGTGAACACACACACTATATAATATCCTAGTCATTTAGCAATAGCTGGAACTGGGACAGCAAATACAATATCGTTAAGAAGAAAAAAATTACCCACTGCTATGACTCATTGAAGAGAAGGTAGATGGCAGTGTATTCTATTACTTGAGATATCTAAATCTGTCTGCTTTTACACAAAACAAACATATAAATTTAAACCAACTAGATTTAAGTATGTAGGGAGAATTTTCCAATAGGAGGTTAACTACTACCCCTCAAAGACTTTTTTTAGTCGGCTGAATCAGACTTTTTTTGCAGGTCCTACTTTTCTATAGGTAGCTGATAACTTACCTTGGACACCCTCCTTTTCATGAACCAGGATTCCCTTAAGAGCTGGAAAAGTGCTAATGAAAGATGACATGATTATAAGCAAACAGCCCTCTTGATATTTGTAGCTCATATCAAAGGGATGGTCAGAGTCTTCTTTAGTTTCTTTGGAGCAGATTTTGCATTCAAAAGTCAGAAACTGGACATATTGAGTACCAAAGAACATCACAACTGATTATGTAATCTCAAAGGGAATGATGCTTCATTATTTTCTTCCCTATTGCTTTTACTTGTTTGTATGATCTGTAATGTGTCCCATTAGTGGAAAAAATAAGCCAATTCTTACTGCTTTTTAAACTAAAAAAATATGTTAGATGTTAAAAGAAACAAAAAATAAATCATTATAAATGATAACACATAAAATAATAAACAAAGAAATAAAAGGTGCTAGATATTATTCATTATGTTAGATGACTGTTCAAACAAATGAAAAGATGAGTACATTGATAAGGATGAAGTACTTTGAAATGATTTTGCTTAGAACTCAGTGTTACCATCACTGAAGGTGGGATTTTGATCCCACTGTGGCTTAAAATTGGTGTAATTTTGCTGAGTTAATTTGGCTTTATTGAGACATAACTGAGGTCAGAACTGTATCTTGATGCTGCTGGGAGTGAATAAAGGATGAATCAATATTAAGTTTGTTCTTTCCACGTTTGTGGTTTTTGATGGCCTATAACAATGAGACACCAGTGTGCTACTATTATCCTTCATAATGAAAATGTATCTTGGCTTGGACTTTACATTTCAGAACTTCCTTTTGATATTTTCAGATAGTTTCTCTGTAAAGATATGTATACTAATGTTATGCTGAAGGGGAGCAATAAGATACTGTTCTAGTTGAGATGGCAACAAAGCTAACTCGTGCAATTTATTTTTTTCTCAGTTTTGCCTTCATGAAATTTATATTGCTCGATCTTATTTTAAAAATGAAGCAAACTCAGTGATAGCAGATCACAGAAATAAATGATCCTTTTTCCTTGTTTCCATAAATCACTTAACTATTTGCTATATGACATAAAAGAAAACATGTGAACCCCACACAACAGAAAGAGAGAAAGAAAAGGATGGAAGGAAGGAAGGAAGGGAGGAAGGAAGGAAAGGAGGAAGTGCACGTAGGTGGGTGTGACTGAAGTTATTATGTA